>JAIUZE010002775.1:0-28783 GCA_022085475.1 Heliosperma pusillum | reverse complement strand
ACGATTTCCCACTTGGTTATACATCCCTCCACCACTTGGGTTTCTAGCATTGTAATTCCCATACCCCATGGCATTGACACGCTCCATGGTGGCTCCTTGCTCAATCATGATGTAACAAGTATTTGTAGCATGGTCACCTCCACAATAAGAACATTCAAGCGGTTCGGGGTGTTGAGAAAATGAACTACCTTTGTTGACAACCAAGTTGGATACCAAGCTTTTGAGTTCACCCATCTCTTGCATGAGTTTGTGATTTTGAGAGGCATGAGAATCTTCCATGGAAGATACATTTCTAGAGCTTCCTCCCCTTTCATTCTTCCTCCCGTAGTTTCTTGTATTCATAGCCAACTTCTCAATAATGTTGTTGGCCTCGGCCACATTAAGTGTATCAATACCACCTCCGGTGGCGGCTATAATCATCCGTTGGTCATTTTGGCATAATCCTTCATTGAAGGCCGTCAATAGATCATCCCCCGACATCCCATGATAAGGGCACCTTGCCACGAGGCTTTTGAATCGCTCCCAATAGTCATTCAGAGTTTCCCCCATGTCTTGCTCAATGGTAGTGATGAGCTTCTTTGAATGGTTATGCCTTGAATCTGGGTAGTATTTCTCAAGAAATTTCTTCTTCAAACCCACCCAAGTATTGACGGAATGGGCCGGAAGACAAAATAACCACTCCTTAGCGGCATCTTGTAGAGAGAATGGAAATGCCCTAAGCTTAAATTGGTCTTCGGTCCCTCCTTGAGGGATGGCCCCTTGGCATATCATGTGAAATTCGGCCAAGTGCCTATTGGGATCATTCCCCACCATTCCATGAAATCTTGGCAAATTATGAACAAAGAACCCCTTTAGCTCGAAATTGACATCCCCCATGGGAGGGTATGCGATACACAACGGTTGCTCTTCATAGATCCTTGGCCGGATCTCACCAATAGTTCTATTATCTTCCATTTCGGGTGGGTAGATGATGTTCAAGGGTGGCGGTCTCCTAGGTGGTGATCTAGGTGGTGACACAAACACTTGTTCTTGTAGTTCATGAAAAATATTGTTCTCAAACTCCTCTTCACTAGGCTCCCTCCAAAAGGGTCTCCTATAGAGGGGGTTCGAAAACAACCAATTGGAAATGCTACTAGAAGCCGGATCAATGTCTTGGTCACCAAATCCTTCTTGTGACCTAGGCATAAACTTTTAAAAACAACTCCACAACACAATTAGTAACTTCAAACCCAAGTAACCTTCAAACAATACAAAAAGAAATATTTGAAAAACAATCTAAACAAATTATGACGCTAACAAGAGGTTCAATTTGATAAATTAGCTAAATTGCCTTCCCCGGCAACGGCGCCAAATTTGACGAGCTTATTTTCGGGGTCGTTAATTCCGGAAACTAGCTATGCCAAATAACAATTTATAAAACCAAATCTAGACTCAAACTATCCTAAGTAAAGGGGTAGTAAGGGTAAGACAAGGATCGAACCCAAGAGAAGGCGGTGAATGCTAATAATCTAATCTAGACTCTTGCTAAAAACCGATTAAACAAATTAATAAATCTAACCACAAATTAAAAACTAATTGAAACAAAGACTAGAATTACTTACAAACTATGATATTCACAATGGTAAACATGTAGATAACAAATAGGGAGAAAGTTTTTTCATGAGAAAAGATTATCAATCCTAGAATCACCAATAACAACTAAATAATCAAAGATTCAAATAAGGAAAAACAACTTAGTGCAATTATCCCAAGTTCCCCCACAATTAACAAAGTAAAGATCCCTCCTTTCCTCCCTTCTCTATTTATCTAATGCAAACTTCAAAGAATTAGCCACCATGAATTAAACCATCCATAAATGACCCAATACAACTAAACCCATACTTATTAAACCATAAGCATAAATAAAGATGCAAGCTTTAAGCACACAACCAAAGAAGCATGCTAGATTCATGAACTAAAACATTAAACCATGTTCTAAATACATAATAACCCAAATTCCACTCAAAAGATTCTAACTTTTAAACCAAAGTTACAATCTTTAAAGTTGCATCAACAAATATCAAGACAAATCAACCAAATTCATCAAGACAATGCAATTTAATCAAACAAACAATTACTAAGATGGTTGGTCTTAACAACAATTCATTCAATAATGAAAATCAAACAAAGGAAGATGAAATTAAATAGAGAAGGAAGGATTAAAAAGCCTTACAATGCTAAAAGGGAAGAACTTGTTCAAATTACACTAAGTAAAAGGAGATTAGCTACCCATAGTCTTCATAATACAACCAATTTCTAAGGAAAAACCCATTACAAAAGCCAAACTTGAAGAACAAAAAGAGAGAAATGCTAAGGAAAATATGATGTTGTATGGTGAATGCTCTCTCTCCTTTGTCTCTCTTCAGAAATCTTCTTTTATACCCTTGGTCCGCAAACCTAGGGGCCTTGAAATATGGGCTTCCAAAAGACAAGACGAGAAAATGAGGAAAAACCCGTGCTGAGAGATGACGCAGGATGCGTCCTACGACGCAGGCTGCGTCATGCTGACGCAGGCTGCGTCCTACGACGCAGGCTGCGTCGAACGCTGCCAGATTTTCTTCTTTGCTTTCCTTCTTGACTTTCGTTGACCCCATGGATATTGACCCCGCCTTGACTTCCATTGACCCATTGGGCTTTGTCTTCAAACCTTGGTGATTCATTGTTAGCCCACTTCAAGTTCCGGGTTTTTCGGTCTCGGGTTTTCGGGTTTTCGGGTTTGACTTTTATTGACTTTCGGGATTTGACTCTTAAATTTGACTTAAAATACTAAATACTAACACTATTACAAAAACTAAAATTAACATAAAACAAAGCTAATGACCCGTAAAAATTAGAACGAAAGACTCTAAAAGTTACTACTAGACACGACATTATTTGACGTTGTCAGTTAGTCATTACCCTCTTTTAATGTCGGCCACAACAGGGTATCACTCGTCCCCTCCTAGGGTTTAGTTTTGGCTTTTGCATTACGAATTACTATTATAAGGAAAAGGGTTTAGGGTTGGATTAGGCGGCTCCGCGAAGCGGTGACGCCTAATCCAACCCTAAACCCTTTTCCGTTCCGTTTTAAATACGATGTTCCCCTCTTAAATGAATGACAATATTATCAAATGACTGTACCATCTTTATACTAATGTTTGTTCTCTTTAGGATAGTTTGCTTTTAAATGCGACGGTACAGTCATAAATGTTGATACTGTATCACGCATACTGTCTATGTATTACTGTAACTGGCACTAATTTGATTAATAAAAAAAAGCAAATTTCATTACTTAGGAAATTACAACATTACTAGGAACATAAAATGAAATTACAAACAAACAAAAGAAACATAGTTTTTTACTTGGAACATAAAATGAAATAACGGAACCCTAAAACTGTAACAACATTACTTAGGCCCTTTTGGGGCGTTTGTTGACAGGACCATGGACACTGCTTTCACCTTCTAGCAGTTCTTCCTTAAGACTTTTTTTGTAACCCTCCATCATTTCCATAGCCTTCACAACAGGCCAATCTCTAAAAAACTTCTTCTCGCAAATATGTCACACTAACATCTTTTGGAGCAAGTAAACTCTCCAAGGGTCTCTAAAAAAAAATAGATGCACACATTATAGTAAGCATCAAGAAATTCAATTTTACCAGAGTTGTTTGTAATAACTTACGGCATGGTTCAGGCCCAAGAATATCCTGGAAGGTGTATCACTTGCTAACTTCCGAAATGTCATTTCATTTAGCATGACTGACCAACATTCAATCACATGTGTAACTATAAGATTTGAAGGAGCTAATGACATCATATCTTCCCTTGATAAGAAGTTATTTAATCCATAGGTAGCCAGCCTTTGCCTGTTATATAAATTGGAAGATAATTCACCAAAAACTTTTTAAAGAGTGACGATGTTACAGTAACGTTATTACAGTAACGATGTAGCGTAAAAACTCCTTAAAAACAAAAGTAAATTTAATACTGTAACATATTCAATAAAGCCTTGCGTTGTAAATAAATAAACAGACAACTTACGACTTTTCCAGGTCATCATCATCGTTAAGGAAACAGTAATCAATTATTTCCTTCCTTAACGAAAGCACAGGCTCCATCAACTGCTCATGCTCAATCATAGTGCTGGACACGAGTATTAGATCCAATGTCGGTTCACCACAATCTAATGTGCAGCCATAACAGGGATCCATTATGCGCATCCACTCTTCAGTTGAATCTGAATGTAACAAATACCTGTCACCTGTTAGTTCCTCAGAATCGGGCGACAAGACCTCGCTGCTACAATCGTCAACATAGTCAACTTCACCACCGTCGTCAACTATATCAACTGAATCGTCATCATCATCTCCATATCCAACCTGACTGCCCTGACTGGTAGCATCTTCAACTGTCTCAACATCCCCATCCCCGGATTTTACATCTTCCTCACCAATTTTCTCATCCACATCTTCTTCTTCCGCTGTAACATTGTTTTCCCCATTGCCCTCAGTTGAAGCATCTTCCTCATTTTTATCATCAGCTTCCTCCTCCTCACCTTGTTAATTGCCATCAGCAGTGGCATCTTCTTCTTTGGCATCACCAGTGCCCTCCACTTTTTCGTCTTTATCATCAGCGTCTTCCTCTTCTCGTTTACCCGTCGGTTTATCATCACCGGGTTCTTTGTCATCACCTCCACGTCTTTCTTCTTCCTCGTCATCCTATTCCCTTTCATCTGTATCAACAGTAATTGAATATCAGTAATTATCATATGTAAGTGTAATATCAATACAGTAACAATGTTACTAATTTGCCTTTACCTGTTGCTTTTTCATCTGCCTCGCCAGTAGAATTTTCACCACCCTCACTTGTTTCTTCTTCATTACCATCAGCACTTCCATCTTCATCACCATCTTCATCAGCACCAGCACTCCCATCTTCATCAGCACCAGCACTGTCATCTTCATCACCGTCACCTGTTTCTTCTTCATCAGATTCATCATCATCATTCCCCTTCTCAGTTTCGCCATCATCAGCCTCCTCATCATCATTTACCTCCTCTTCGTCACCCTGCTTTTCCTCACCCTCCTCTTCCTCCCCTTCCCCTTCACCCTCATCCTCTTCATTGATATCCACTTCTTCATCAGCCTGGTCTCTATCGTCCTCCTCCTCTTCATTAGCGTCGTCTTCATCAGCCTCTTCATTAGCCTTGTCTTCATCAGCCTCATCTTCATCAGCCTCTTCATCAGCATCCCCTTCACTCATCTCATTTTTGTCAACCTCTTTTGCATAACCCTCATGTTTATCAACGTCATCATCGTCATTGTCATCATTGTCATCATTGTCTTCCTCGCCATCCCCCTCATCTTCTGTACTTTCATCAGTCTTGTCCCCGGCATTGTCATCATCTTTGATTTCATCCTCCACTGCAAAATGATGATATTTCTTGTTTTTTAAATCTTCTAAGACCTCAGAAACAATGGAGTTGGACCTTTTCGAGTCTCCAACAGCAGTAGTTTTCCGAACTTTCGGGCTTGGAAATGCTTTCAACTTTTTAGTTCTTTTTGAACTTGTAAATACTGGAAAGTCATTGGCTCTCCTCTTCAATGCTTAAGCCTTTCTGACCACGTCATCTGTATAACTACGGTAGATAGGCTTTATCACTGACTTCCCAGCCTTCTTTGTTTCGAACACTGCCAATCGTTGCAGAATTGACTGGTGAACAAGGTCTGAATCCCTTTTAATCATAAGCAGCATCAGATGTGTATCCTAAGCAGATACACAACAGGAAAAAAAAAATTAGAAATCAAGTTCAAATATAATAACAAGGTTACAGAAATTAATTACGAAAAACCACTCACATCAAGAGCTTTTTGCTTCAACTCGTCATCTGTTTCAATGCCAGGAAACTTCTCCATCAATATGAATCCCTTCCCTCATCATCTTTATGACAAAAAACCTCAGCTTTGTCCTCCTCACACTGCTGAGGATCTGCATTTTCGAAATTCAGCAACATATTAATGTTGTTACAAAGATACAGTAATAACGTTACTGTAATAATGTTACTGTAATAGTATTAGTAACTGTGACACCAGTATCAGTAAATAGTCTTTTTTATACCTTCAAAAGGCAATCCAGAGTGTTCACAGATTGGGTAGTCTGTTTCTGTCATGTCACCGTCCCCTAGATAACCGAGCCTTGCCTCTTCGTTCACTCTTTTTAAAAGCTTTGTATCTGACCAGTGTTTGATCAGAGGTAACTCGGTAGGCTGGATTTCACCATTGAACTCAAACCGGTGAAGGTAGGCAATAATGAGCACTACGATACACCCACATAGATTTTTCCCTCCCTTCTTCAACGCTCGGATGCCCTCAGCTAACTTTTCCATGACATACTTGGACCAATTATATTGTTTGATCTTCTTAAAATCTTCCACCGCCTTCAACAACTTGAAATCAACAGAATATTTTGGAGTCGGTGATAAAAATGTAGATAGTGCATACAGAACAAACACGTGCTTGAACTCATCACCACAAGCACCCTTATTATCCGTAAACCACTTTGAGACCATATTAAGTGGTATGTTCTCATTACCATTGATGTTGAACTTCTTTCTCCATTTCTGTTTTAAAAGAGTATCCTCAGTCAACGCCGAGCGACCAGTCGTGGTCAGCTCTATATCATTACCCTCAATTGGAAGTTTAAACATGTCGTGCACGTCAAAGTGTGAGAGGACAAACTCCTTTGTAGCAGAAACTTTGACCTTGTAGCTTTCATCATCAAAAGCCTCAATAAGGAGGTCAATTAGGCCTTTCGGCACTACTGTTATCTCCATATGCAGTAGTCCACCAAACCCAATTTCTCGAACAGCCCTCTTTTGTTGTCCAGATAGCTTTGCCATAACATCGACTAATGACTGAGCCCTGCATCTGTTATTGTATTTATCCGGCCTGTCATAAAAATTCTATATTAGCACCATATAAGATTAAAATAACAATGTTTCACGCTACAGGGACATTGATACTGTCACAAGGTTACTGTTACAACGTTACAGGGACATTGATACTTTAAACATAATATTTTTAACAATATATTTCACGCTAGTCTAAACATGTTGGAACAACACAGTAACACAGTTACGGTAAAAGAGATACTTTGTGACAATTTTTGCAGGGCAATATATTCAACGTTGGTTTAACATAGTTACATACTTTTTGGAGATAACTTCTTCTTCTTCTTCTGCTTTAATTTCCATCACAGACTTCACCAGCATCAATCCTTTTTCTGTCTTCGCCTTCTTAATTGTCATTTTAGATTCACTGCCTGACTCATCAGACTCCTCATAATCCTCATCTGTTTCAATGTCCGATATCGTTACCTTATTGCTGGGTCTCTTTTTTGCTGCAGTCGTTTTTTTTTCTTTGTCTCTGTTACCTTCTTTTTTGACAGGACCTTTGGTTGTATTGCCTTTGCAGTAGTAACCTTCTTGCCTCCTTTTGGCACTGCCTTCTTTACCTCAGTTGTTTCCTTTTCAGCTGGTTTTGATATTGTCTTTTTTGGCGCTGACATCTTCTTCGCTGACACCACCTTACTTGGTTCAACCTTCTTCACTGGTGTGGTTACCACCTTTTTCTCCGGTGTCTTCGAAAGAGTCTTCAATGCCTTTTTGGTCTGCTGTTGGTCACTTTTTCTCGTTTCAGTTTGTTTTATTGGCGTTTTTTCGGTGGGCATCTTCTTTGCAGCTGTTTTCAAGGGTGTGACGTCTTTTGTTACAGTAACATTTGATGGCAGCTTTGCTGTTTTGCCAATTGCTTCCTTGTCAGTTGAAGCCTTTGTTGTTTTAGGCAACATATGCAATTTTTCTGCTGACAGCTTTGGCACAGGCTCCTTTGGTGCCTTTTCTGCTGGCACTTTCAGTGCCTTTTCCTTCAGAGGCTTGGGAACCTTTTTTTCTCCTGTTTCTTGTGCATTATTAGTTTGGTGTGTTGACGCCTTTACTGCTTTCTTGGTTTCTTTTGCCGGTGGCTTAGATGCCTTCTTTGTCTGAACCTTTTCAGTAGGCAACACCTTCTTTGTAGGTGTTTGTGTTGCCTTAGGTGCCTTAGATGCCTTTTCAGAAGGTGCCTTCTTTGTAGGAGCCTCCTTAGACTCTATCACCGGCTTCTCTGTTGTTGCCTTTGGCATTTTCTCTGTCTGTGCCTTCTTGGTTGGTGTGTTATTTGATGGTGGCTTCTTGGTCTTCTTTGGAATAGCTGATTCCTCCATCAAGTCTCCTTTCCTGAAAACGGTTTTTTAAAACCAACATCATACGATTAGTAACAGCATAACAGTAATAGCTACAGTATAACAGTAACAACATCGTCGAATACTATTTCGCGGATGAAACATATACACTATACCAGTAAAAACTTCAATGAAAAAGAATAAGAGTAACAATGTTACAGTACCATCGTTATTGTAACATAGTTACGCTCTTTTGTTGAAGAAAATTTGTTACTCTATTTACAGTAACATTGCTACTCTTTGAAAACTATGGTGCTAAAAAAGTTGCAGAAAATACTTAGTTTCTGATTTTATTATTATTAGTAACAACATGTTTTTGCCTAAAATCTGTAAACACGAAGAACACGGAAATCAATAGCACGCAACACAAAATCAAACATTAAGTAAGCAGTTACTACAAATCATTAAACCTAATTTTTAGGTAAAACCTAGAAAAAGATAATTTCTCGATTTCTAAGAAAACAAAAACGAGAATTTATTTCATCAATTAATAATTGAACATCAACAACACAAATACTCAAATTAAACCTAATACTTTTGAACAGCAACAACATGCAAAATATTAACCCTAAATCAATTAAAAATTTCTTCGAATCAATGCTTATAATAATAAAAAAAAATAACAACAAGAACAACAATAAATCTCTAAACACGAAGAACACGGAAATCAATAGCACGCAACACAAATTCAAACATAAAGTTAGCAGTTATT
The DNA here is from genome assembly GCA_022085475.1 of Heliosperma pusillum. Classification (NCBI taxonomy): domain Eukaryota; kingdom Viridiplantae; phylum Streptophyta; class Magnoliopsida; order Caryophyllales; family Caryophyllaceae; genus Heliosperma; species Heliosperma pusillum. The sequence goes on along the minus strand of JAIUZE010002775.1, from coordinate 19,773 downwards.
ACATATCATTAAACGTATTTGATGTTGATACCTCTTCATTATTTGAGAAATCAGATGTTGTTCGGAAGTTTTTGAAGAATTAGAGTAGATTTACTGAAGATATCAACTTGATTTTAATGTCACTTGATTATTATAGTTGTTTTGAAGAATTAAAGGCTTAATTAATGCGCGCTTTAAAGAGAGACCGACGGTTTTAGAGAGAGAAAAAAATTGTGATTATGTCAGAAATTTCTATAAATTCTCTCTTTTATAATACTCTCTTTTGGTTTCAAAAGAAATTTGTCCACGTGGTTCAACGAGAGCTGTTGGATCTTTTAATCTAATGGTCCTTATTCATAGGACCATACTCACCTAAGAAGGTGGACTCACCGGATGCTCACTCTATATATATATATATATATATCTTTGAAATAATTATAGCATGGATCAAACTTGGATGTATGGAAAGCGTGATTTTACGTATCTGCGAAGACTTGATGAATTTCTTACTCATGCTCTTGAAAATCAAAGACTACATGGGGTTGATAAACAACTCGTGTGCCCTTTTAACGTATGTAAGAATCGAAAAAAGGTGAATTATGGAAGTGAAATGGGAGAACATTTGATATTAAAGGGATTTAAACCGAATTATACTTTGTGGACATGGAATGGAGAGAAAGAGAATGACATTCCTGATGGTCTTAACGCCGTAAATCTGGAGAGACAAGTTGATAGTATGGTTGATTTTGAGGTAGGTGGAGAGGAAGATAATAACATTGAGGTTAATGAGCATAATGATGATAAGGATTGTGATATAGAGGCAGAGAATATTAATCAGATAATGGATGATCTAGAAAAAGATTTTGTTGAATGTCCCGAGATATTTCAGACCCTGGTTAGTGATTCGAAGAAGCCTTTATTTCCGGGTTGCTCTAAGTTTACCCGTCTATCAGAGGTGTTGAAGTTGTAGACCTTAAAAGCTGGTAATGGGTGGAGCGATAAGAGTTTTACAGCTTTATTAGAACTCTTGTCCGATATGTTGCCGGAAAATAATGACCTTCCCACTAACACTTATCGATGTAAGAAAGTGTTCTGTCCACTAGCTACTACTTACCAAAAAATCCATGCATGCCCGAGTGATTGCATTTTGTACCGTAAAGAGTACACTTACTTAGATGACTTCCCACGATGCAATGAGTCAAGGTACAAGCTTAGAGATAGTGGTGAAGGTCGCAAAAAGGGGTTCTGACGAAGACCTTTTGGTATTTGCTAATAATACCATGGTTTAAGCGTTTTTATGCAAATCCGAAAGATGCAGAGAATATGTTGTCGCATGACAAAGGGAGGAAGAGATATGGCAAGCTACGAGATGTCGCTGCTGCTCCTTAATGGAGAACAATTGATAGAGCCTTCGCATAATTTGGTAAAGAACCTAGAAATTTGAGATTAGGACTTTGCACCGACGAAATTAATCCCTTTGGAACCCAAAGTTCCCAGCGTTGTACTTGGCCAATAATGTTAATAATTTACAATCTCCTTCCTTGGCTTACTACATAGAGTAAATACATATTATTGACAATGTTAATATCAGGTGTGTTAGTGATATTTTTCATGTTGAAATTCACGCTAAAGTTGACAAACACTTTGATTCGAATTAGGGAGTGGAGTACTCGGTCAATCATAAGTTGCTCGGGAATCGCTATTCCTTGCTCCTTGAGTACCTTGACATGCTCAATCATTTTGAGCACGTGGGGGCTTAGATTTTGACCCTCCTTCATATTGAGGTCGAAGAATTGGGATGCGGCTTCATATTGCACGATCCTTGGAGCTCGCAAAAACATGGTCACGAACTTCGTATAGATCTCATAGGCGGATTTTATTTTCATGGCATTTCTTTGAAGCTCGCCACCCATCGAGAAGATCAAGACATTCTTGATCGCGGCCGACTCTTTTTGGTAGGCCTAATAGGCCTCCCTTACGGCGTTCGATGACCCCGCATTAGGAACAGTGGGAGAAGCCTCGGTGAGGTAACTAAGCTTACCATCACCTTCGGCGGCTAGGCGAAGTTACCCATTACAATCCGCGAAATTTGAACCATTCTTTTCGAGTTTGCATCAATCCATGAAGGATCTTAGCCATGATACAGTGGTGAGCGGTGGTGCTTGAGTTCGAATCTCGTTATCGTCTTCCGACATTGCGAATTAAACAAGTTGACTACAAAATAGGAGATGAACGAACTGACAACCTTTATCATTTTTAAACACTTGTAAACATTTTAGATAAGTTAATCATTTATATAGTGACCTCTACCCAATTAAATAAATGATTGCAAGACCCAAATTGCACATCAACTCGGATTTATGTGAACCACGGACTCCACGACCTTTATTAATATAATTTGGTGTGTTAACTCTTTAACCAATTCTACAATTAGAATTCTTGGTCGATGAAATACATTAATTATCATCTTTAGCCCGGGACACATGTGCCACGGACCCTAATCTTTCTGTTGAGAACAACCAAATTTCGATGTAATAACAATTTATTACCTCACTTACCCAACGTAAAAAGGAAGCAGCTTGGTGAGCCGAGCCTACTACCTAATGAAATAGGGATTCATGGGCTCTACTATTTGTCAAGGCTAAATATGTGACAACTCGCGATTTATCAATAAAGTAAACACATAGTTTGCAACGGAAATACGAGATTTTTAAAACTTTAAAGACAAAACCGCTAATGTCACTATATTATAAAACCAAAACTTAGTTTAACAAATCATTTGTACAAAGTATAAGTTAAATAAATACAAGGGATCCCGATCCCTTGATGAATACAAGTAAGATAATAAAACTAATAAAAACTATAACGCTAAGGGTGGAAATTTTCCATATTAAAACTATAACGCTCGCTAGCTCACTCGTCATACCCCATGCAAATACCAACCGGCAACCTGTTCATTCATGAAACATGAATGCGACAGTCAGTGGGGAGTAACTCGGGGTTCTCCTAGCCATATCACATCAAAAAGAACATAAGTAAGCATAAAATCATATTTCATCATGCGTACATACATATCATGTCGGATATAAGGATAGCATTATATAATAACAATATATAAGCATATGAATCATCAATCATATCATCATCATGTATCAATGACTCGGGAAAGACTCCCTTTGGCAAACATATAGATCACCAATGGCTCGCATGTCATCATTAGGGACCATATGCTTGAGAAGGTTAGGGACTCAACAGTCAAAACAATCATATGCATCCAGTATTCCAAGTATACAAGCCAACATATTATCAAACATACTCTCACGGTAAATGACATGCACTAGTATCTGTACTTTGCAAGACAAGACGAACTAGTCCACGGGAATATCGTTTCCCTAAACCGTCTACGATAAACGTGTCATATACTCAAGACTCTAATCCTGCTGGTAGGACGACAACAATACGAAAGTCCTAGTCTAAACCTGGCCAGACTCTCGGAATAAACCCTCCCGATTCCACATGCGATAAACCCTCGCATCCAAGACTCGATCCTATGGCTAAACACACACGGACGCGAGTACCCCATATTCGCCTAAACCCGCACGAAAGAGGTGGAAAGAGTACAAGCATCATCCTCCGGCTAAACTAACCCGCATGGACATGAGGTCAAGAATAAACAAGAAAGTACGCTACATGCAATGACACCACCTCGGAAGGATACAACATTTGATGGTCGGGTCGATCAACGTATTGCGTTTAGCTCCCAACAACGTCGCCATATCCTCCCCAGAAAGTGCACAAAAGCATCAAGGTTACACCTCCAACGCTCCGACATTGAAGTCTAACGAGTATAGGGTTGCTACAGGGAAATAAGAGTTCAAAACATTCAACAAACAAGACTCGATTAATTATTCAAGTCATAATTGACTCAAAAGGGGAAACATGCTAAAACCGTCACTAAACATGTGAGTAAAGGATAATATAAATGTAACAATGATAAACATGAGTCAATACGTGATACATAAGAATTACACCTATTTTTAAGAAGTATAATGAATAAGAAACATAGATTCCATCTCGAAATAACAAGTTTGGAAACCAACTAAAATATGGGTCAAATTTAAACGATCATAACTATAATTCTAGACATGAAAATGCATAAACTGTAAATGGAGGTGATTGCTTATCCTCTTAAAATTTCAACGGTAGGTTAGAAGCCCAAAACAAGTAAGTAACGAAGGAGATATGATCATTTTACGAAAAGGGGTCAGTGCAGGAGAACTGCAGGTCGTCACGCTCGTGACATGTATGTCACGCCCGTCACATGCATGTCACGCCCGTGAAGAAGATGGGTTTTGGTTTTGCCTTTTATGACGCCCGTGACTTGTATGTCACGGCTGTGACATGCATGTCACTCCCGTGATGAGGCTCGAGACAACTCCTCTTTGCACGAGACTTAACTATGGCTTTCCAAAATTCAATTCACTCACAAGTTATGCCAAATCTAATTATATTCATTCCCAATTACGAACATCAATAATTACAAAACCTCATTTATTGCAACATATGACTAGCAAATCATTGCATACAATTATTAAATCATTGTGAGGCTAACATTTAAAAAATTAAACATAAGCATAACCAATAATAAGATGGGTTCAACATCATTAACTTAAATTTGCACAAGTTAATCATATGGGATGAATTCGTACAAATACTTAAGTAGTAGTCACCAATTCATGCAAGTATAACATAAATAACTTATCTTTTTATGTGAAAATATATCCTAAACACATAACACATAAGATGTGACATTGAGTAACACGTCTACTTTACCTTATAGAGCATCTTCTAAGCTTTTCATAAATCAAGAAATAGTCTTCAACCGGGTCTTCTAAATCTTAACCAAACATTATAATACAAGAAGATAAAGATTTCTTATACTAGAGAAAGACGGATGATTTGAATAAGTGGGAAATGTGGAGACTTTCATACCTTAAAAGATAGAGAAAGGTGAAAGGATTCCAAAACACTAAACGGATCTAGATTTGGTTGAGAAATAAAGGTTTTATGTAAGTTTTAATGGAGGAGTTTAAGTTGGGTTTTAATGGTGAAATTTCAGATTTTTAGAGAGAGGAAAGAGGAGATGAAATCTGAAAAATTAGATGGAGGGGAAGATGTGAGGTATGTTTGTGAGCTGGAATGAAACCTAGTAGAGGTCCAATAAGACCGGATTGGCCCAATAACGAAAATGAGTCGATCGTTACTAAACGTTTGCCTAGAATTCAAATATGAACTCAAAGTAGGGCAAAAGACACGACTTTTACCCAACTATATAATTTACTAACTAAATCTAATATCAAGGCTAATTAATAATAATAATGATAATAATAAAATATTATTATAAGCTAAGCGCTAAATTTGCGGGTGTTACAAAATCTAAATTAATAAAATAGAGGTCAAGTCAATTTATTATCTATCTCTTTTAAATGAACTAAATTGGTGATCTATTGATAATATATATAATTGACATGGTCGATTAATACGATATGATATGCATGTGTTATTATCTGGCGATTTGGCATGCATGTAACAATTAAATAAAATGTAACAATTAAATAAATTCCTAGTATGGCTTTCCTAGAAATAGAAAATAAAATAATCTATTTACAAATTCGGAAACCAACTCCTTTGGTCCTTTGAAGTTCACGTGCACGCCTCCCAAGGACACTGTCTTTTTCTGAACGCCTTTCCGAATGACTCCGTTTTAGGAAACTCTGGAATTACAAATAATTACAAAATGTATAATAAAATTACAAGACTTTCCTATTATACATTTTAAAAAAATACAATAAAAGTGATACAAGGTCACAAAATATTACAAACGAATCAATATTCCCTTATATTACGGGTAATATCGATTAAAAACTAAGGTCATATTAGGACAAATTACATAATTCAAAATTACGTAAATCCAATAATGAAATTCATCCATTCAAAATGCAGCATAATTATATGTAATGCTCATGCAATATTAATGTGCCAAATCGCCCTAATAAAATTTAAATCGTATATAACACAGTTTTATGGAAATGCGTGATAATAACCAATTAAAATCACCAATTAATACTTAAATCAAATTAAAGCCCAAGTTAATTACGTTAACTATTTTAGGATTTCAATATTAGTCTTTACAAAATAGTTGACAATAATTCAACTCGATTTTACATTATTGCTCGTTTTTTTACCCTTATTTACATAACAATTACTCCTTTCTATTCACTCATTTCTTCCCTCTTTCCTTATTAGGTAAGTCGTATTTTCTTCCCTCTTTCCTTTTTTGGGTGTGGGGTTGTATGCTTTGTGTGGTCCAAAATCATTTGTATGTGGGGTAATATGTTTTGTGTGGTTCAAATTCATTTTCTTAATTCTTGTGCAAACAGGAAAGGGAGAATGAAATAATTCCAAATTTAATTACAAGAATTCATAAATTTGAAAATAAAGTTTTTGAATATTCTGGAACATTTCCAGGACCTTCACCATGTCAAAACTTTGGTGAAAATTTTTTGAATCATTTTAGAGATATAGATAGGTGCAATTAGTCGATTTTATCAAATAAAATACCTAAAGCACACGCTATATTTACATCTGATATTGATAATATATTTGCAACATATAATAATTTTTTCATGCCCAAAAATTCATTTTAGCTATTTTTGCTAAAATAGTCACCATTTATGTCATTTTAAAAATTAAAAATCATAAATCATGCAAAATAAATCATATTTATCTCAAATATTTCATAGAGTAGGTAAAATATGCATGTGACATCAGACTACAATTTCATGTCCATATTCGAAATCCAACGATACTTAGTTAATGAAAAATTCATTTTACTCATTAAATGTGTTTATATTACTAAAAATCAATAACTTAATCAATAATCATCCATAAATCATCAAAATGACGTAAACACATTTTAGGACCAAAAGGTATATCATGCATAAATATTTCGTGCCAAATCAAATAAAAACACAAATTTCTAGTTTTATTTAGTTACTTTAACTCGTAAAAACTAATAAAACGATTTGCATGCAACATCCATATGCTTTGATACCAATTGCCTGTGACGAACATGGGTTTTAGTTTTGCCTCTTATGACGCCCGTGACTTGTATGTCACGCCTATGACATGCAGGTCACGTCTGTGACATGCATGTCACGCCCGTGACGAAGGTCGAGACAACTCCTCTTTGCACGAGACTCAACCATGGCTTTCCCAAATTCAATTAACACACAATTTATGCCAAATCCAATTACACCCATTCCCAATTACCAACATCAATCATTACAAAACCTCGTTTATTGCAACATATGAGTAGCAAATCATTGCATACAATCATCAAAACATTATGAGGCCAACATTTAAGATGTTAAACATAAACTTAACCAATAATAAGATGGATTCAACATCATTAACATAAATTTGCACAAGTTAAGCATATGTGATGAATTCCAATAAATACTTAAGTAGTAGTCACCAATTCATGCAAGTATAACATAAAGAACTCATCTTTTTATGTGAAAATCTATCCTAAACACATAACACATAAGATGTGACATCGAGTAACCCGTCTAGGCTACCTTATATTGCGTCTTCAAAGCTTTCTATAAATCAAGAAATAGTCTTCAGCCAGGTCTTCTAAGTCTCTACCAAACATTTTAATTCAAAAAGATAAATATTTCTTATACTAGAGAATAACGGACGATTTGAATAAGTAGGAAAAGTGGAGACGTTCATACCTTGAAAGATAGAGGAAGGTGAGAGGATTCCAAAACATTAAACGGATCTAGATTTCGTTAAGAAATGAAGGTTTTATGAGAGTTTTAATGGAGGAGTTTAAGTTGGGTTTTAAGGGTGGAAAGTTCAAATATTTAGAGAGAGAAAAGATGAGATGAATTTAGGAGTTAGTGTTGTAGTAAAAAGGGGGGGGGGGGGGTAGTATCCTTTTTCGAAGAGGCTCCTCTTTTTGAAGAAACAAGTATCATGGCTGAAAATGGGAGGCTAATTAATTAAGTCCTTACAAGGCATTTCGTGAGCATTTTAGGCAAGAAATGAGGAGGCCAAGACAAGAACTTGGCAGCCAATTGAGTCATGGTTGAGGACGGGTGAGCTACCTTGGCAAGGTGCAACAAATCGACTCCAAAGGGCTAATGCTGATCACAAATACAAAGATTCTAAGGACAAGCAACATCACATGGTCCCTCTTATGTCTCATAAAGATGGCAAGCCAAAAGGAAGGACAAGGACAATAATTGGCAGCCAAGACAAGGACATGGCAGTCCCTTGTCTCAGCCAAACAATTCGTGAAAATGACAGGCCGGCCTTGGCAAGACAAGGACACGGCCATGACAAGGACATGGCAGCCCCTAGGCAAGATCAAGACACGGCCATGACAAGGCCATGACAGCCCCCTAGGAGGACCAAGACACGCAACAAGGACTAGCAGCAAGACAAGGACATGGCTGTCCATTTGTCTCGGTCAAGACAAGAGCATAACAGCCCCATTGTCTCGGTCAAGACAGTGACATGCCAGCCACATTTGCCCAAGCCAAAGCAAGTCCAAAGACAAGGACATGGCTAGTCATGACAAGTACGAGGGCCCCTACCATGGACAGAATTTGTTGTCTCAGTTTGACAGTCCCTTGGACTATTTAGACTAGCTTTTTTTGATGTCCTCTTGTTTGTATTGCTTTATCATATTGTCCTATTGTTCCTTTTAATTGTAGCCATTAGATATAGCTTTTTAGATTAATGGATAGGATGTAATGTGAGCCCCTATATAAGGAACTCACCACCCCATGTAATATTCAGTTTTTGATAATGAATTAAAAGAGTTGTGTCAAACACAAACTTGAGGGTTAGCTCAAGGAGCACCTCGTCACAACCAATAGTGGCCATGCCTTTCTTGGTTGTACGATTAAGGGAGGTTAACCTGTGCTAGGCTGTGGTTAAGCTCTCCTAATCGGCCAGGCCTGGTGGTTACCCAGTGCTAGGCTGTGGGTAATCGACCTACGTCTGTTAGTGAGGTTAGTTTGGTTCTGTGCTAGGCTGTGAGCTAAGCTAAACTTGCTGTCCAGGTTGAGGTCCAAACTTGTGCTTGTCTGTAGTTTGGGTCTTAATCATATCGAGCTTGAGTTAGGGAGGTAAACTTGTGTGGTTTAACTCCTTAGTTCGAGTAGGTTGTGGGTCGAGCCATGAGCCGGTCTTGTGGCCCTTGGTTCACAATCATATCTTTCATGTTTTTCATAGGCTTAGGACACAAATAAACCCCCATAAGTCCCCCTTTTGTTGCTGCCACTTTTGGGGCAGCCCCTTGGTTGTCTTTTGGACTATGGGTCATTTCATGGGTCCTCCACAAAAACGCATAGACCCCCCCTAATTACGCTGCAAGTGTCCTTAACAATAGTGCGATTACTTAATTAAAACTCATTAACAAGAATACAAAGGGATGCTTAACATTATAGTCATCTGGTCCTTAGTAATCGGTAATGATTGGCTTGCCATAGTTTAAAGTTACTGTCATATGACAGTGGTGATCTGTTGATCCGTTGAGGTCACACCAAAAGGACGATTACCTATTCAAGAATATTAATTAATTGTATAACGATATAGATTAATTAATCCCTTAAATAGAACAAGTTTATATAATTAGTGAGAATTTTTGTGACACCACGCGATTTCGCAATAAAGTTAAGACATAGATTTGCAGCGGAAAAATACTAGATTTTAAAAACTTTAAAAGCAAAACCGCGAATGTCACTATATTATAAAATCAAAACTTAATTTAATAAATCGTTTATACAAATTGCATCTTAAATAAATACAAGGGACACGGATCCCTTGATAAAACATAATTAATATAATAGACTAATATAAACTACACGCTAAGGGTGAATCGCTGTAAGAACAACCCTCGCTAGCTCACTCACGACAACCCCATGCAAACACCAACCTGCAACCTGTTCATTCATTAAAAATGAATGCCACAGTTAGTGAGGAGTAATTCAGGGTTCTCCCAGCCATATCAGATCAAAACGCACATAAACAAGCATATAATCATGTGTCATCATGCAAACATAGATATCATGCCGGATGTGAGAATACCATTATGATAATAACAATATACGAGTAAAGGAAACCATCATCCATCATTATCATGCAATACAAGACTCGGGGAAGACTCCTCTTGGCAACCATATAGAACACTAAGGGCTTGCATCTCACCATTAGTTACATATACTTGAAAAGGTAGGGACTCAACATACAAACCAATTCAAGGCATCCAACTGTCACAAGTAATCAAACATACACTCTCACGGTTAATGACACACACTAGCACCATGTACATAGCAAGTATGTTCAAAGCACGTCCACGGGATAAAAGTTTCCCTGAAACATACACGATAAACATTTCGTATATGAAAGACTCATTTCCTCCCGGTAGGACGACGATATTAAGACGGTCCTAGTATAAACATGGCCAGATTCTCGGAATAAACATGTTTCGATTCGACATGCGATAAACATTTCGCATCCAAGACTCGATCAACATAAAGAACGTCGAGTACTCCAAATTCGGCTAAACCACACGAAAGAGGCTGAAAGAACACAAGAATCATAGACAAGCCAGTACGCTACATGCAATGACACCACCTCGCAAGGATACAACATTTGACGGCCGGGTCGATCAACGCATTACGTTCACCTCCCAACAACGTCGTCATATCCTCACTAAGAAATGCATTCGAGCATCAAGGATACACCCCCTCCCTCCGACATTCCAGTCTAACGAGCATAAAGGTGTAGCCGGGAAATGAGAGTTCAAAGCACTCAAGGAGTAATGCTCAAATTCTTTACATAAGTTAAAACAGACTCAAAGAGGGGACATACTAGAAAACCGTCACAAAATATATGATATAAATATGTGAGATATTACATAAGGTAAAACCGACTCAAAGAGAGGACAACTCCCGAAAACAACATTCAACGACAACAATTACTCCAAATCCTTTGATACCCATTTTCCCAAACATCATTTATCATCAACAAACCACATTAAATGCCTTCTAATCATAACCAATCATGGCATAAGATCGATTAAGGCAACCAAAGGCACATTTATTACCCAACTCAAGTTCAACAATGATAAGTAGATATAATTAACAACATAAATGTAGCTTAGCATAAGGTTAGTGAAAAAAAGCATATGAGATGAATTTATACATATAAATGAACAATTAACACATATTCATATGAAATCAACACAAAGAATTCATCTTTCACTAGTAAATACAACAATTAACACATAAAATACATATTCATATCGAGTAACCCATCACCGTTACCTCGATTAGAACTTCAAATTTTCGATTCCCAAGCTAACCATCAACCCTCATGAACTCCTTGACCCAAAAGCTTCAAAATAAATATTTTCTAGATAAATAAAGCGACAAGAACCCAAAACCGAAATATGGTGAAACACGGACTTAAAACAATGTTAAGAGTTTCAATCTTTTATTAGCTAGAAAGAAAGAGGATGGTGAGAGGATTCCGAAACATTAAACGGATTTGAATTTCGTTAAGAAACGAAGAAGTTATGTCCGTCTTAAGTTTCGATCTAGAAAAATGGGTTTTATAAAAAGTTGAAGGAAATGGATATTTTATGTTATGAAAAGAAAGAGGAGTTTAAGAGGAGAATATTAGTGTAAAAATCGTCGAGTTTCGTTGAGAGACGGAGAAATGGCATCCGTCTTAAGATTATAGAGTTATGGAGTTTTAATGGTGTTTTGGGTTGGGGAAGAAGAAGGAGGAGGAGGAGAAATGTGCTGAAAATCTAAGGAGGAAGGAGGAGGTTTTGGTGGGTTTGTTTTGAGAAAATGAATAATAAAAGGCCCAAATTTCATATTGGGTCAACTCACTTGGATTTTCGCGTAGGATCCGATTATGAACTCATAACGGGCTGAAATGCGACGGTTTCTACCCAACTAAACTAAATTCTATTTAACATTAATTTACAGCCACGAAATCATAAATTATCGACATAAAATATTTTAACCAATAAAAGTAAAAGACGAATTTATAAAATTCACGACTTTAGTAAATTACTCGTTATTATAAATCTGGGATGTCACTATGACAACCCTCACGATAGCGGAAGTAAAACATAACAAGAATGCAATTATATAGCGGAAAATACGAGATTTTTGAAACTTTTTACATGCCAAGGGGAAATACGAGGAGTGTCAAATAAATACAAACCAAAGTATAAACTACTACAAGGAGACACAGTCTCTCGAAATGTAGTCAAAGTATAAATAAAGTCTAGCGAACTAGCTAAAAACGTCAAGAGGTGAATTGTCAAAGGCCAACGCCCGCTAGCTCACACAGGAACCCAAGAAGGCAAGTAAAGATCCAACCATGCAACCTGAACATTCATATAATATGAACGCCAGAGTCAGTAAGGAGTAACTCCGGGTTCTCCTAGCCATATCACAAGTAAACATACATAAACGACAATTAAACATGTGGAAACGTATATACAAGCGAATCATATGAGGCACAAACATACATTTCAAGGTAATATGATATAAGTATGTGAAATACCAAACAATAAACACCATGTTATGAACCGACTTGGGAATGAGAGTTCAAAGCACTAAACGAATAGAGCTCAAGTCAATACATAAGGTAAAACCGACTCAAAAGAGGACATACAGAAAGCAGTCACAAATCATGTGATATATGTAACACCCGCAAATGTACCATATTTTTATATTAAAAATATTATACGGATACATTTTAGCGAAATATAGTTTTAGTCTAGAATTTTATTTCCCGTGTCTAATTTAGCAAATCCGGGTTCGTTTTTCGGACTTTACTCGAAATTCCGAGTGAGTTACGTCTTAAGGCGCTTATGGGCCTTTTCCCATGTTTTTCCACTTACTCCCTTATACTCCTTTAAACCCTAACTCCCTCACTCACAACTTACTCCTTCTTCCTCACCAAGTAACCACCAAAATCCTACACTCCATACTTGATCAAACTCAAAATCGACACTACTTCTTCATTAATTGTTCAAATCAGCTAATTTTCGTCTCAATCTTTCCCTCTCATCGTCCTCTATCTTAATTGGTAATAAAATTACCGTCTTTCTCACGTTTCAATTTATCCATCTTTCTCAAGGGTGAATTATATTCATCTTTTGTTGTCTAATTGTAGGTGGTGACCTCCAAGACCTCGACAAAGACTACTACTTGGTAGAAGAGCACCTAGACGAGGATTAAAGACGCGAAAAGGTAACGGTCACTAGTACAAAAATGGCTTTTGGGTACGGTTCCTCAACCGTAGTAAATCGAGGCGTTGCCTTAGATCAAGTACTTACGGCTACGGTTAGGAGCCGTAGCCTAAAGTAACTTTTGGCTACGGTTAAATCTTCATAACCGTAGCCTAAAGTGACTTTTGGCTACGTTTATTAATATATAACCGTAGCCATAAACTGATAAAAGGCTACGGTTCTCACTGACAACCGTAGCCGTTTCTTATTTTTATTTTTAAAAAAAAATATTTTATTTAATAATTTTATTTGCGGTGAATGTAAAGCTTTTTATTAAGATAATAAATAATTACAAATTTAAGATAATAAATAATTACAAAACCAATATCAACATACAATTGACTTTACAAATTAACACCAATATAAAGCTAAACAAAATAAGGATATTTCTACTCGGAGAGTTGAAGCTACAAATATTTTTAATAATTTAAAGTTATATCAATAGAATTGATTTTACACATCAAGAGTTTCTCAAACAAAACTCCTAATAGTGACTTTGATGCTTCAGATCACAAGTTTCCCGACCTACCAAATTTGATACACAAGAGCAATCTCCATAGTGTGCATGATCTTCCTACAAGCTAGAGACTTCATTCTTTATATTTGACCACATGGTAGAAATGCCAAAATAAAAAAATACAGAAGGAGATGTAAGGTGAATCTCAGAAGAATTTAGCAAATGTATAGTACATACATGACTAATCCAATGGAGACGTAATAATAGGCTCACAAAATAGCATACGTATCTAGACTAATATGAGTTTAACTTACCTTCATACCAATTAGAGCCGCAACCATGTGCGCTGGAGTATGTATTCACCATGTCTGAATAATACTGCAAAATAACAGACCGTACTTCAGGAAAAAAATAATAATAAAAACATTATATCCCAGCTACGTAGTTCATTGAACTTACAAGCATAACCATAGTCGGAGCCCCCATATGTACTGACAAACAAGAGGAACAAACCAATTACCAAACATTTTAATATCAGCAAGCTCAATTAAGAGATTCATTGTCACAATGAAATGTACCAAAGTTCGATAGTCACATTGAAAGTTACCAGTACATTTTAATATCAACTAATGACTCATTGCTAAAAAAAGATAAGATTACCAAGCCTACTTGTCTAATAATGAAAAACCGAAAGCAAGGGAAAGGTTTGACTAGTTAAATCTATCTTTAAAAAGTAGAAACATATGTTATCACGGTTCAATTGGAGTACTTGACACTCCATTTTCAGAATCAGGTGAAGACTCAGTTAGGTTATAAGTTACAATTACGAAACTCATATACACGCACCAACAAATGATCAATTGTATCTTCGATATCTTTTTAATTTTATTTATCCAACGCAAGGGGCATGAGGAAGGTGTAGGAGGGAATGGGAGGTAATGGGCTATGCACTTATGACTATTTTCCAACATATTTTTCGAACTCTCCCTGTAAATTCAGATATCCAACTAAGGCCATAAAATGTTACAGCTAATGAGTATCATAAAATTGGCAGTTTAAGAAAATAACACTTACGGTTCTGGTGGCAATAAAATCCTACACGTATTGCTTTTAAATTAGCTTCTTGTAGAGTAGATAATAGAACGCAGTATATAGACAGACGCAGTGATGCTTAAGTATCATCAACTAATGTTTACGTAATTCTCATGGAGTTTCCTAATAAAAACGTATGTTTTTAAAAATCAATACTTCATACTATATGAAACAAGAAACAAACAAACCCTATAAAGACCAGTCATCAGTGGTGGAGCAAAAAATTAGCACGGGTTACTGCCCCAACCATTAGCGATTTAAACATTTTAGTGAAAATTTCCAAATTTTACCTAAGTAATGCTACTCCATTACTAACTCCCCTACACCTGCGAACAATAATATCGCCCCAAGATAAAGATTTAAACATTACCACATCAATAAAATATTCTATACAACAACATCCTCACTTGGTTACATACATAATCAAAAATTGCACTGTAAATCTATCTCCATTGCCACTAAGTCACTGTTTACAAACTATTTGTCCGCCTGTACTATTTTAAAATTTGGCTCCATCATCACTCTTAAAAATCAAAACCATTACCAAATCAAAAATCATACAATTCAATTTTAACTCAAACATATATACACAGATGAAAATAGAATACCTCAATATTAAAATATACCTGAAGTCCCAAATCGGTTTTGATTAGAACTCAAGACAGTAACTAAAGAGGGATTCAGGACAAGCAGTATAAACTAGCACCATTTTGCAGGAGGAAAGTGGTACACCAAAAAATATGGAAACAAATTAATCAAGACAAAAACCCATCTTAAACATCGTCAATTAAATATACTGACAACCAAACAAATAAGAACCCTAACTTTAATCTCATAAAATAATACAATTAGATTGGTGTGAACGGAAAAGGTATCCGATTAAGATGTTTAAACGACACATAATGATTGATTTTAACCGATAAAGATGATTAAAAACCTAACATGGTTAATAAAACCTGAAATCAATGATTAATTAGAATAAGTAAGGGAAAAAGAGAAATTCTAGTAGTGCTTGTTATGAAAAGAAGAGAACAGAAAAATAAGAATAACAGTTACCAGGTAAGCGAGACAAAGACCATATCGTGACAGGACTGACAGCGGCCGACGGTTGAAGACAAAGACGATTCAAGCAAACTAAACAAATAGAAACGCCCATATTGCATCAAAAACGAGTTCTAATCAAATTTCCCAATTATTAGGGTTAGAAAACTAATCCTAATTAAACACTAAGAAATAAGAAGGGGGTGTATGTGGTGGACACGGCTAGGTTGTGTGGCGGCCATAGAGGAAGTGTGGTAGCGGCTATCGCGAGGTACAACAACAACAGTATATTGGCACGATGGAGAAGGAGTTTGCGGGGAACAAAAACTGAGAGCTGGCTGGTGGTGGTGCACGTCGGTCGAGGCGGCTTAAGCAGACAAGGCGGCGTTCGAGAGGCGACTAGTGGTGGTGGTGGTGGGAGAACGTGAGAGGGAGGGTGTGTAAATGGAGGTAAAATAGGAAAATGAAATGAAGGAATGATGTGGCCTTATTATATTTTTGATAATTATCAATGGCTACGGTTTTAATGGGCAACCGTAGCCTTTTGCTTTTTGTTTACACATTTGGCTACGGCTATTTTAAAGAACCGTTGCCTTTTCTAATAGACTACGGTTATTTCCAACGACCGTAGCCTTTTCTACTTGCCTAATGTAAATTTTCTATTAGTGGGTGAAGGGTTACTCGATATCATTTCGTGATTTAATGTGTTTTTTTATGATAGTGATCGTATTTAGGATAGGATTAGTACTCATAGGATTTGTGTTGTTGATGATAGTTGTTATTTGTTGATAATACTTAATGAATATTGGTGATTGATGATGAAAGTTGATGTTGGTTGATGTTCATTGTGTTAAGTAATGATTTTCGCGCATATGACGTCCTAGTCAGCCGACCGGTCGCCGGTCAGCTGACCATCTGGGAAGTGGCTGATTTTTTATTGTTTGTTACATGAAAATTTGGTATGAATTAAGTCTCAGCCGGCCGACTGGCAGCCGGTCAGCCAAGACACACCCTTTATTTTGTTCTTATTCTCGAGTGATATAGGATCCAGCCAGGTAGCCGGCAGCCGGTCCATTTGACCGGCTGGATCATGTTGTATATTGGTTGATTTTCAAATGTTACATCGGTACAAGCCGGGTAGCCGGCAGCCGGTCCACCCGACCGGCTGGCACACGCTCGTTTTCTTCTCTCTATTATTTCTTATACTTATATTTATAATAGTTCGCATGGTTCGTTTATCGTATAAATTTACGTAATGACTGTAAATATTCATGTTTAGAATATATGATATTCCATTCGCTTGTATCGCATGTTTTATGCCGGGTTTTGATATATTTCACTTTGAGTCGATTTTTCATATGTTATGATTTAAGCACTAATTGTTAAGTGCTTTGAACTCTCATTTCCCGGCTACCTCTTTGTTCGTAAGGCTGGAATGTCAGAACGAGGAGTGTATCCTTACTGCTTAATTGCATGTGTTAGTGGGCATATGACGACGTTCTTGGGAGGCGAACGCTTTGCGTTGATCGGCCCGGCCATCAAATGTTGTATACTTGCGAGGTGTTGTCATTGCATGTAGCGTACCGCTTATTTATGATGCTTGTGCCCTTTCCGGCTCTTTCGTGAAGGTTGACCGAATTTGGGGTACTCGACTTCTATTTGGTTGATCGAGTCTTGGATGCGAATCGTTTATCGCATGTCGAATCGGAAAATGTTATTTCAAGAGTTTGTCCAGGTTTAGACAAGGATCGGATATTTATATCATGGTCCTACCAGCAGGATTTGTGTCTACATATACGAAATGTTAATCGTCTATGCGTTCAGGGAAATGTTTATCCCGTGGATGCGATTTTAATCATAACGGCAATGTACATGGTGCTAGTGCGTGTCATTTACCATGAGAGATGTTGTCAAACGTATTTGTACTTTTGGATGGATGATTATATGATTGATTATTTGTGATCATTGGATGACTTGCCATGATTTGTTTGTCAAGTCTCAATCTTATCAAGCTTATGCCGCTAACGGTGAGATGCAAGCCCTAGTGAGTGTATGGTTGCCTAAGAGTGTCTTCCCCGAGTCTATCTATAATATGATGGTTACAGTTTATTACTTCATGTGCTCTTATCTTTATATAATGAATTGCCTATTTATCCTTTTCGTAATTCACATGTATAATTATATATGCATGCTTCTACTTATGTATTTCCGTTTAAGTTCGTTATTTGTGATATGGCTGGGAGAACCCGGAGTTACTCCCCCACTGACTGTGGCGTTCATGTTTTTCATGGATGCACAGGTTGCTTGATTGGATGGATTTTGCTTGTCTTTTTGGGTTCATGTATGAGCTAGCAGGCGTTGGCCTTGACGATTCACCCCTAGACGTTGTTTAGCTAGTTTGCTAATAAATTTGATATTTGATAACATTTTGAGAGACTTCGTCTCTTTGTAGTATATTCTATTTTAGTTTGTATTTATTTGACATTCCTCGTATTATTATCTTGGCATGTAAAAAGTTTTAAAAACACCTTATTTTCCGCTATATAAATCACATGCTTGTTATGACTTATTTCCGCTATAGCGAAGGTTGTCACAGTTGGTATCAGAGCTTTAAACGCTCCCGACGCACACACGTGAACCCTAAACTTAAATTACTTGACCTTGAAATAATAAATGAGAGATGGGTAGAAATTAAGGACTTTACTTGGTATTCTATTTGTTTATGCTAAGTGTTAGGATTAACTTATTTTGTTTTTGTTTCTTATGAAGATGGTTAGACCTCGACTAGTAGAGAATGTTATGCTAGAAGCTCTTACGCAAGTGTTGAAGAATCAACAAGATGCAGCTAATGCTCATGCCGAGCAAGTCCCTCCTCGTAGGGAAGTCAATCACCAAGAAGGCTATGCTTGGGTGGCTAGCCAAATTTCTAGAAGCAAGATTATGTCGTATGGTGGAGAACCGGACCCTACCGAGCTTTCGGAGTGGTTTCGGGAGATGGAAAAGCAATTCGACTTGTACCAAGTCCGTAATGAGGACAAGGTGAGGATTGCTAAGCATTTCCTTGTAAGGGAAGCCGATAATTGGTGGGCGATTACTAGTGCCACCGCTACTCTTGATGCCGATTTCAATTGGGAATGTTTCAAGGCTCTTGTTGAAGGCCGATTCTATCCTAAGGAGCTCAAGCAACAAAGGCTCAAGGAATTCATTGATTCAAGCAAGGCGACTTGACGGCTCAAGACTTCACTACACAATTCAACAAGCTTGCTCATTTTGTTCCAAGGCTCATCAAGGATGATGAGGACCGAGCCTTCTACTACCGAAACAAGCTTAGTGCTTTATTCCAAAGCAAAGTGAGGAGAAATTCTACTTCCTATGGAGAATTGTATGATGATGCGCTATGAGCCAAGAACTCCATGAAGGCTATCAAAGATGAAGCTATGATGAAGAGTTCCCCTCCTTCCTTCACTCCTAGGCCAAATTTCTATGGAAAAAGGTCGTTTACTCCTTCGTCTTCCAATTCTTATGCTAACAAGAGGAGATTCAACCCTCCCCCAAATACAAATCCAAGGACTCCTTTCATTCCTCGAGCTACTTCTAACGTGGCTCATAGACCTTATGTGACACCCTCAAAAATCGCGGAAAAATTAAACACGTAATTTCTAAACAAAAACTGCATGGATATGTTTGTAATAGGTTCATTTGAGTAAAAACCTGTAATTTTTAAAACCTGAACCTGTTATAAAGATATCCTAATAGAAGGTGTCAAAACATGCAAGGTCTAAACAAACTTATTTACATAACCATCGCTATA
>JAIUZE010002774.1:0-17784 GCA_022085475.1 Heliosperma pusillum | reverse complement strand
CAGGCTTTCAAACACATGAAGAAGCTCTTGTGCAATGCACCTATCCTCAGGTTGCCAAACTTTGATTGCCTATTTGAGGTTGAGTGTGATGCAAGTGGAGTGGGGATTGGAGCTGTCCTCATCCAAGAGAAGAAACCTGTAGCCTACTTTAGTGAAAAGCTAAGTGGTGCCAAGCTAAACTATTCTACATATGATAAAGAGTTCTATGCTCTTGTCAGAGCTCTGAGGCCTTGGAGTCATTACCTGAAGCCCAAACCTTTTGTCTTACACTCTGATCATGAGGCATTGAAGTACATAGGAGGCCAGCATAAGCTCAGTCACAGACATGCTAAGTGGGTGGAGTTCCTTCAGTCATTCACCTTTTCTAGCAAATACAAAGAGGGCAAACAAAATGTGGTGGCTGATCCATTGTCTAGGAGGTACACTCTGTTATCAACTATGGAGCAAAGGGTTCTTGGCTTTGAGTTCATGAAGGACATGTATCAAGAAGATCCAGACTTTGCAGAAGATTGGTTAGCACAGAAAGAGGGAACAAGAACCATTGATTCACCCTACACTTTGCAAAATGGATTCTTGTTTAAAGGAAACAAGCTGTGTGTTCCCAGAGGATCTTATAGGAGTTTATTGATCAAGGAGGTACATGGAAGTGGCCTTGGAGGACACTTTGGGGTTCAGAAAACTGTGGACATACTACAAGATCAATTCCACTGGCCTAAGATGATGGGAGAGGTTCAAATAGTGCTCAGAAGGTGTGGAGTTTGCCAAAAGGCCAAGAGTTCTTTCCAAGCAGGCCTTACACTCCCCTACCAGTCCCATGTAGGCCTTGGGAGGATGTAAGTATGGATTTCATAATGGCATTACCTAGGACAGCAAGAGGGAAGGATTCTATCATGGTGGTTGTGGATAGGTTTAGTAAGATGGCACATTTCATTGCTTGCAAGAAGACTGAGGATGCTGTGAGTGTAGCAGAGCTATACCTTGATGAGGTGGTGAGGTTACATGGAGTCCCAAGGACCATTGTGTCTGACAGAGACACAAAGTTTATGAGCCATTTCTGGAGAATATTGTGGAAACTGCTTAACACTAGGTTGTTGTTTAGTACCTCCCATCATCCTCAAACTGATGGCCAAACTGAGGTGACCAACAAGACCTTGGGAAGGATCTTGAGGTGTATAGTCAGCAAATCTCTCAAGGATTGGGACTTAAAGTTGGCTCAAGCAGAGTTCTCTTTCAATAGAGCTCCATCAACAGCCACAGGCCACTCCCCCTTTGAAGTGGTCTATGGTACTAACTCCTTAATGCCTTTGAGTTTGTCTAATGTGTGCAGGTCAGAAGTCCACTATGATGCCAAGAAGAGGGTGGAACAAATGTTAAAACTCCATGAATCAGTCAGGAAACAAATTGAGAAAGCTAATGATCTGTACAAGAAGAATGCCAAGGTTCCTAAAACCAAGAAAGACTTTGCACCAGGAGATCTAGTATGGATCAACCTAAGGAAAGAAAGGTTCCTTTCCAAGAGAAAGAACAAGCTAGAGCCAAGAGCAGATGGTCCTTTTCAAGTCATAGAGAAGATAGGTCCCAATGCCTACAAAATTGATCTACCAGGAGAGTATGCAGTCCATGGGCCATTCAATGTTGGAGATCTTAGTCCTTTCTTTGAAGACTCTGAGGGAGAAGAAGACACAGGCTTGAGGTCAAGCCCTTTTCAACCTGGGGAGGCTGCAGCAGTAGCTCACCCAAGGGGCCTTGATTATCAAGCCACAAACAAGGCAAGCCTGACCCCAAGGACCCCTCAGATGGAAGCTAGAGTTACAAGGTCCAAACAACAAGCTATGACAATCCAAGACCAAGCCATGCCAAGCTACAACAGTGAGGGAGATAGTCCAAGGCTCAACAACCCATGCCAAGCCCCAATACAACCAACATTACCCACACAAGACAGACACAAAACCCTTCAGGCTCAGGCAGACCAATTCACAAACCCTATATCTAGGAGGTACACCAGGGCATCCCAACCACCCCCACTATGGCCTACCATCAAGGCAACCCATTAAGCTACAAGTTTGCCCAGGACAAACCCTTTTGAAGTCTAGTAAAAATTCATGAAACAGACACCCCAAGTTAGAGTCCAGCAAACAACTAAAACAGAGAAGGTACATGTCAGATTGTGGCTTCCTTTTGTTTAAGTCAACTTGTCATCGTCCAAGGCAGGTCTTATCTAAGTTATAATAAGAGTAGAGAGTCCCAAGGAGCAGCAACACATCCAGGCAAGGCAGCAAGGCAACAAGAGCAACATATTTCCATTTCAGGAAAAATCCAAAACTACTTTATTTGCTTTTGTTCAGTCTGTTTTCTTTTGTGTCTTGTGTCTGTTCTTTATAGTTGTTGAGCTCGTCCTATTGTGAGGCTCTTAATTAGTGTCAGTAGAAGTATTTTAGATCCTAAGCTAGCCCTTGGATGATCCATACATCCAATGGCTCACAAGATATCAGCCTCTCTATATAAAGGGGTCTTGTATGTTGTTGTAAGCAGACTTTTATGAATGAATGAATTAAACTTTGAGAAATCACTCAATGTTATCAAACTTGTGCTAAGAGCTGTAGTTTGAAACAAGCCTGATACATCTCCAAGGTGTTTGATCAGTGCCTTGTATTGTGAGTCAAGTTATATCTGTGCTTTGCTGTGGTTAACTTACTTGCTGTTGAGGTTAGTTTAGGGTGTTTGTGCTTTGCTGTAACACTTGAAAACTGTCTCTAAAACCAGTCTTTGAGTCCTTTTCTCTTGTGCCTTGCTGTAGAGGATTGTCTCTAAGTCATATCCCTTGAGTCTTTCAGTTAAACAACTCACCATCTCTAAAACAACATCCCTTTGTTACTTGATATTGTTCTCAGTTTGAGTCAAGCTAATCAAGTTTACTTAAAACTTGTGAACCTTAGTAGTTTACACTCCAAATTGGTTATCAGAGCTTTGGTTGAGAGTCTTAGTGAGTTCATTTTCCCTAACTACATTTAAAAACACAAAAATAGCCCAATGAGTGAAGAGAGACTAGCAGGAGTAGAAGCAAGGATGGAGGATCTGGCTGGGATTGTAACCACCCTAACCAGAACCTTGGACCAGGTTATAGGCAACCATTTGCTTGCTGGAGGAAGAGGTAGAGGACGTGGAAGAGGCCAAGGAGGAGGCAGAGGAAGGCCACCTGATGATGAAGAGTATCCAGACTCAGATGACTCAACAAGAAGCAGAGCTTCCATCCACAGGAACACAGACAAGCATCTTAAGGTAGATATCCCTGAGTTTTCTGGTAGTCTTAATCCTGATGACTTGTTAGAATGGCTAAGAGAAGTAGAAAGGATCTTTGAGTACAAGGGATACAATGATTCCAAGTCTTTTAAAGTAGCCATCCTTAAACTGAAAGGGTATGCTTCCCTTTGGTATGAAACTATGAAAGGGTTAAGGGCTAGGGAAGGTAAAGAACCCATCAAGTCTTGGACTAAACTGAAAAAGAAACTGTTAGACAAATTTGTTGCTAAGGATTACACCCAGGATCTGTTTATCAAGTTGTCTAAGTTGAAACAAGGAGACAAACCTGTTGAATCTTATCTGAGGGAGTTTGAACAACTCACCTTACAATGTGATATAAATGAGAAACCTGAGCAAAGGATTGCTAGGTACTTAGAGGGTCTAGATAAGAACATTGCTAACAAGGTTAGGATGCAACCTCTGTGGTCATTTGATGATGTTGTCAACCTATCTCTGAGAATTGAGAAGATAGGGAAGACTAAGCCTGCTACACCAAAACCTGTTAGGCCTTTTCAAACCAGACCTTATAGTGGGTTTAGAGCCATGGATACCCCTAAGACAGCACCCCCACCTACCTTAGACAAGGGTAAGGGCATCATGGGTCAAAAGCCAAGCACTTCATTGACTGAGAACAGAATTAGGTGTTTCCAATGTCAAGGCTATGGACATTTCAGGAAGGATTGCCCTTCTAAGAAGACCTTAACTATAATGGAAGTTGAGGCTTGGGAGAAAGAGGGTCTAGTTGAGTATGAGAGGGATGAGCCTGAGGTTGAAGAAGTGGTGAGTGAGGAAGAAGAGTCTAGTCAGGAGGCAATAGTGGCACTCCCTGACACAGGCCACAGCTTAGTCCTATGGAGAGTAATGCATTCACAACAGATACCTTTGGAGGAGGATCAAAGGTCCCTCATTTTCAGGAGCAGATGTACCATACAAGGGAGGGTTTGTAACCTTATTATAGATGGAGGTAGTTGTACCAATGTGGCTTCTGTTACTATGGTTGATAAGCTGAAGTTGAGCACTCAAGATCACCCTCACCCCTATAAGTTGAGATGGCTGAGTAAGGGAGCAGAGGTTAAGGTGGATAAGCAATGCATGGTCCCTTTCTCCATTGGAAGTGTGTACAAGGATGAAGTATTGTGTGATGTGGTTCCAATGGATGCCTGTCACTTACTATTAGGAAGACCATGGGAGTTTGATAAAAGCTCCATACACCAAGGAAGAAGCAATACCTATTCTTTCAAGCATGGGAGCAGGAAGGTGACATTAGCCCCCTTGCCACCACACCAGAAGAGCTATGGAAGTCCAAGTATGGCTGAGGATTTTAGTGGAGTTGTATTTCTATCTGAGTCAGCAATGGTCAAGGAGTGTAGTGAGGAGCAACCTATAGTAATGCTGCTATCAAAGGAAGTTCAGGAAGAAGAGTCTAAGGTGATCCCTGCAGATGTTAAGCCCCTCATTGATCAGTTCAAGGAAGTGTTTCCAGAGGAACTTCCTGATGGCTTACCCCCTTTGAGAGGGATTGAACACCAAATAGACCTTGTGCCAGGGTTTGTACTACCTAATAGACCAGCATATAGGTGTGATCCCAAGGCTACACAAGAGCTGCAGAAACAAGTTGGAGAGTTGATGAGTAAAGGGTTTGTAAGGGAGTCATTAAGTCCTTGTGCTGTGCCTGCATTGTTGGTTCCTAAGAAGGATGGGACTTGGAGGATGTGCATAGATAGCAGGGCTATCAACAACATCACAGTCAAGTATAGGTTCCCTATACCTAGGCTTGATGACATGTTGGATGAACTGAGTGGTTCAAGGTTCTTTTCTAAGATTGATCTGAGGCAAGGTTATCATCAATTAAGGATCAGAGAAGGAGATGAGTGGAAGACAGCCTTCAAAACAAAGCATGGCCTTTATGAGTGGCTTGTCACGCCCTTTGGCCTGTCAAATGCCCCAAGTACCTCATGAGATTGATGACAGAAGTGCTTAGGCCTTGCCTAGGGAGATTTGTGGTGGTATACTTTGATGATATCCTCATCTACAGCAAGAGCAAGGATGATCATTTGAGGCATCTTGAGGCTGTGTTTGAAATACTTAAGGAGAGCAAGCTCTTTGGGAAGCTTGAGAAGTGCACCTTCATGACTGAGGAAGTCAAGTTTCTAGGATATGTGGTATCTGGTAGAGGCATTTCAGTTGATCAAGACAAGATCATTGCAGTCCAGTCTTGGCCTATCCCTAGGAGTATTACAGAAGTAAGGGGATTCCATGGCTTAGCATCCTTCTACAGAAGATTCATTAAGGATTTTAGCACCATTGCAGCACCTCTCACTGAGTGCATGAAGAAGGGAGAGTTCACTTGGACTGAGAATGCCTTACAGGCTTTCATACACATGAAGAAGCTTCTGTGCAGTGCACCTATCCTCAGGTTGCCAAACTTTGATTGCCTATTTGAGGTTGAATGTGATGCAAGTGGAGTGGGAATTGGAGCTGTCCTCATCCAAGAGAAGAAACCTGTAGCCTACTTTAGTGAAAAGCTAAGTGGTGCCAAGCTAAACTATTCTACATATGATAAAGAGTTCTATGCTCTTGTCAGAGCTCTGAGGCATTGGAGTCATTACCTGAAGCCCAAACCTTTTGTCTTACACTCTGATCATGAGGCATTGAAGTACATAGGAGGCCAGCATAAGCTCAGTCATAGACATGCTAAGTGGGTGGAGTTCCTTCAGTCATTCACCTTTTCTAGCAAATACAAAGAGGGCAAACAAAATGTGGTGGCTGATGCATTGTCTAGGAGGTACACTCTGCTATCAACTATGGAGCAAAGGGTTCTTGGCTTTGAGTTCATGAAGGACATGTATCAAGAAGATCCAGACTTTGCAGAAGATTGGTTAGCACAGAAAGAGGGAACAAGAACCATTGATTCACCCTACACTTTGCAAAATGGATTCTTGTTTAAAGGAAACAAGCTGTGTGTTCCCAGAGGATCTTATAGGAGTCTATTGATCAAGGAGGTACATGGAAGTGGCCTTGGAGGACACTTTGGGGTTCAGAAAACTGTGGACATACTACAAGATCAATTCCACTGGCCTAAGATGATGGGAGAAGTTCAAATAGTGCTCAGAAGGTGTGGAGTTTGTCAAAAGGCCAAGAGTTCTTTCCAAGCAGGACCTTACACTCCCCTACCAGTCCCATGTAGGCCTTGGGAGGATGTAAGTATGGATTTCATAATGGCATTACCTAGGACAGCAAGAGGGAAGGATTCTATCATGGTGGTTGTGGATAGGTTCAGTAAAATGGCACATTTCATTGCTTGCAAGAAGACTGAGGATGCTGTGAGTGTAGCAGAGCTATACCTTGATGAGGTGGTGAGGTTACATGGAGTCCCAAGGACCATTGTGTCTGACAGAGACACAAAGTTTATGAGCCATTTCTGGAGAACATTGTGGAAACTGCTTAACACTAGGTTGTTGTTTAGTACCTCCCATCATCCTCAAACTGATGGCCAAACTGAGGTGACCAACAAGACCTTGGGAAGGATCTTGAGGTGTATAGTCAGCAAATCTCTCAAGGATTGGGACTTAAAGTTGGCTCAAGCAGAGTTCTCTTTCAATAGAGCTCCCTCAGCAGCCACATGCCACTCCCCCTTTGAAGTGGTCTATGGTACTAACCCCTTAATGCCTTTGAGTTTGTCTAATGTGTGCAGATCAGAAGTCCACTATGATGCCAAGAAGAGGGTGGAACAAATGTTAAAACTCTATGAATCAGTCAGGAAACAAATTGAGAAAGCTAATGATCTGTACAAGAAGAATGCCAAGGTTCCTAAAACCAAGAAAGACTTTGCACCAGGAGATCTAGTATGAATCAACCTAAGGAAAGAAAGGTTCCTTTCCAAGAGAAAGAACAAGCTAGAGCCAAGAGCAGATGGTCCTTTTCAAGTCATAGAGAAGATAGGTCCCAATGCCTACAAAATTGATCTACCAGGAGAGTATGCAGTCCATGGGACATTCAATGTTGGAGATCTTAGTCCTTTCTTTGAAGACTCTGAGGGAGAAGAAGACACAGGCTTGAGGTCAAGCCCTTTTCAACCTGGGGAGGCTGCAGCAGTAGCTCACCCAAGGGGCCTTGATTATCAAGCCACAAACAAGGCAAGCCTGACCCCAAGGACCCCTCAGATGGAAGCTAGAGTTACAAGGTCCAAACAACAAGCTATGACAATCCAAGACCAAGCCATGCCAAGCTACAACAGTGAGGGAGACAGTCCAAGGCTCAACAACCCATGCCAAGCCCCAATACAACCCACATTACCCACACAAGACAGACACAAAACCCTTCAGGCTCAGGCAGACCAATTCACAAACCCTGTATCTAGGAGGTACACCAGGGCATCCCAACCACCCCCACCATGGCCTACCATCAAGCCAACCCATTAAGCTACAAGTTTGCCCAGGACAAACCCTTTTGAAGTCTAGTAAAAACTCATGAAACAGACACCCCAAGTTAGAGTCCAGCAAACAACTAAAACAGAGAAGGTACATGTCAGATTGTGGCTTCCTTTTGTTTAAGTCAACTTGTCATCGTCCAAGGCAGGTCTTATCTAAGTTATAATAAGAGTAGAGAGTCCCAAGGAGCAGCAACACATCCAGGCAAGGCAGCAAGGCAACAAGAGCAACAGATTTCCATTTCAGGAAAAATCCAAAACTGCTTTGTTTGCTTTTGTTCAGTCTGTTTTCTTTTGTGTCTTGTGTCTGTTCTTTATAGTTGTTGAGCTCGTCCTATTATGAGGCTCTTAATTAGTGTCAGTAGAAGTATTTTAGATCCTAAGCTAGCCCTTGGATGATCCATACATCCAATGGCTCACAAGATATCAGCCTCTCTATATAAAGGGGTCTTGTATGTTGTTGTGAGCAGACTTTTATGAATGAATGAATTAAACTTTGAGAAATCACTCAATGTTATCAAACTTGTGCTAAGAGCTGTAGTTTGAAACAAGCCTGATACATCTCCAAGGTGTTTGATCAGTGCCTTGTATTGTGAGTCAAGTTATATCTGTGCTTTGCTGTGGTTAACTTACTTGCTGTTGAGGTTAGTCTAGGGTGTTTGTGCTTTGCTGTAACACTTAAAAACTGTCTCTAAAACCAGTCTTTGAGTCCTTTTCTCTTGTGCCTTGCTGTAGAGGATTGTCTCTAAGTCATATCCCTTGAGTCTTTCAGTTAAACAACTCACCATCTCTAAAACAACATCCCTTTGTTACTTGATATTGTTCTCAGTTTGAGTCAAGCTAATCAAGTTTACTTAAAACTTGTGAACCTTAGTAGTTTACACTCCACTAACTCCCTCATTTCCACTTATTCCTTCTTCCTCACCAAGTAACCACGAAAAACCTAAGCTCCATATTGGATCAAGCTCAATATCGACACTACTCCTTCGTTACTTGCTCAAATCCGCTAATTTTCATCATAATCTTTGCCTCTCATCGTCCTCTATCTTAATTGGTAATAAAATTACCGTCTTTCTCACTTTTCAATTTATCCGTCTTTCTCAAAGGTGAATTATATTCATCTTTTGTTGTCTAATTATAGGTGGTGACCTTCAAGACCTCGACAAAGACTACTACTTAGTAGAGGAGGACCTAGACGAGGATTGAAGACGCAAAAAGGTAACGGTGAAGGGTTACTCGATATCAATACGTGTTTTAATGTGTTTTTGATGTTGGTAATCGTATTTAGAATAGGATGATTAGTCCCTAGGTATTGTTTTGTTGATGATAGTTGTTTTTAGTTGATAATTGTTATTGAGAATTGATGATTGATGATGGTAGTTGAGGTTTGTTGATATTCATGGGTGTTAAGTGATGATTTCGTGTACATTTGGTCCCAGTCGTTCGACCGGCCGCCGGTCAGCTGACCGGCTGGGAAGTGGCTGATGTTTATTAATGTTACGTGAAAATTTTGGTATGAAGTAAGTCTCAGCCGGCCGACCGGCAGCCGGGTCGGCTCAATTCTTCCTTCATTTTCTCAATAGGCTTATGATCCAGCCGGGTAGCCGGCAGCCGGTCCACTTGACCGGATGGATCATGCTGAATATTGGTTGATTTTCGAATGTTATATTGGTGACAGCCGGGTACCCGGCAGCCGGTCCACCTGACCGACTGGCACACACTGACTTTCTCCTTTCTTTTCTTTCTTATGTTTTCATTTATAATAATTCGCATGATTCGTTTATCGTATGAATTTTACGTAATAACTTTAAATATTCATATTTAGAATATATGATATTCTATTCGCTTGTATCGCATGTTTTGTGACGGTTTTTGATATATCCCACTTTGAGTCGGTTTTGCATATGTTATGGTTTGAGCACTAATTTTTGTGCTATGAACTTTCATTCCCCCGGCTACCTCCTCACTCGTAAGGCTGGAATGTCAGAACGAGGAGTGTATCCTTACTGCTTAATTACATGTGTTAGTGGGCATATGACGACGTTGTTGGGAGGCGACCGCTTTGCGTTGATCGACCCGGCCGTCAAATGTTGTATACTTGCGAGGTGGTGTCATTGCATGTAGCGTACCGCTTGTTAGGATGCTTGTGCTCTTTTCCGCCTCTTTCGTGAAGGTTGACCGAATTTGGGGTACTCGGCTTCTATGATTGACCGAGTCTTGGATGCGAAATGTTTATCGCATGTCGAATCGGAAAATGTGATTCCGAAAGTCTGGCCAGGTTTAGACTAGGACCGTATTATTATCGTCATTCTACCAGGAGGAAATTAGTCTACATATATGAAATGTTAATCGTGTATGCGTTCAGGGAAATGTTTATCCCGTGGGTGCGATTTTAATCATACTTGCCATGTACACGGTGCTAGTGCGTGTCATTTACCGTGAGAGATGTTGTCAACGTATTCGTACATTTGGATGGATGATTATATGATTGATTATTTATGATCTTTGGATGACTTGGCATGGTTTGTTTGTCGAGTCTCAATCTTATCAAGCTTATGCCGCTAACGGTGAGATGCAAGCCCTAGTGAGTGTATGGTTGCCTAAGGGTGTCTTCCCCGAGTCTATCTATAATATGATGGTTACGGTTTTGTACGTCATGCACCTATATCTTTATATATTGAATTGTTTATTTATCCTTCTCGTATTTCACATGTATATTTATATATGCATGCTTCTACTTTTGTATTTCCGTTTAAGTTCGTTATTTGTGATATGGCTGGGAGAGCCCGGAGTTACTCCCCACTGACTGTGGCGTTCATGTTTTTCATGGATGAACAGGTTGCTTGCTTGGATGGATTTTGCTTGTTGTATTATAGGTTCGGGTGTGAGCTAGCGGGCGTTGGTCTTGACGAATCACCCCTAGACGTTTATTAGCTAGTTGCTAAACAACTTTGATATTTGATAACATTTTGAGAGACTTCGTCTCTTTGTAGTATATTCCATTTTAGTTTGTATATATATATTTGGCATTCCTCGTGTTTTTATCTTAGCATGTAAAAAGTCTTAAAAACACCGTATTTTCCGCTATATTAATCACATGCTTGTTATATTTTATTTCCGCATTCGCGAGGGTTGTCACAGTTGGTATCAGAGCTTTAACGCACCCGACACACACACGTGAACCCTAAACTTAAACTACTTGACCTTGAAATAATAAATGAGAGATGGGTAGAAGTTAAGGATTTTACTTGGTAGTCTATTTGTTTATGCTAAGTGTTAGGATTAACTTGTTTTGTCTTTGTTTCTTATGAAGATGGTTAGACCTCGAGTAGTAGAGAACGTTATGCTAGAAGCTCTTACGCAAGTGTTGAAGAATCAACAAGATGCGGCTGTTGCTCTAGCCAACCAAGTGATAGGATTAACTTGTTTTATTTTTGTTTCTTATGAAGATGATTAGACCTCGAGTAGTGGAGAACCTCATTCTTGAGGCTCTTACTCAAGTGCTGAGAAACCAACAAGATGAGGCTAATGCTCACGCCGAGCAAGTCCCTCCTCGTAGAGAAGACAATCACCAAGGAGGTTACGCTTGGGTGGCTATCCAGATAGCCAGAAGCAAGATTATACCTTATGGTGGAGAGCCGGACCCTACTGAGCTTTCGGAATGGTTTCGGGAGATGGAAAAGCAATTCGATTTGTACCAAGTCTGTGATGAGGACAAGGTAAGGATTGCTAAGCACTTCCTAGTGACGGAAGCCGATAATTGGTGGGCGATTACTAATCCCACCGCTGCTCTTGAAGACAACTTCAATTGGGAATGCTTCAAGGCTCTTGTAGAAGGCCGATTTTATCCTAAGGAGCTCAAGCAACAAAGGCTCAAAGAATTTATTGACTTCAAGCAGGGTGACTTGTCGGCACAAGACTTCACCACCCAATTTAACAAGCTTGCTCATTTTGCTCCAAGGCTCATCAATGATGATGAGGACCGAGCTTTCTACTACCGCAACAAGCTTAGTGCTTTACTCCAAAGCAAGGTGAGGAAAACTTCTACCTCATTTGGAGAATTGTATGATGATGCACTATGGGCCGAGAACTCCATGAGGGCTATCAAAGATGAAGCAATGATGAAGAGTTCCCCTCCTTCACTCACTCCTAGGCTAAATTTCTATGGGAAAAGGTCGTTTACTCCTTCGTCTTTCAATTCTTATGCCAACAAGAGGAGATTCAATCCTCCCTCAAATGCAAATGCAAGAGCTCCCGCTCCTTTCATTCCTCGAGCTACTTCTAATGTGGCTTATAGGCCATATGCTCCCCCTCAAGCTCAAGGTCGCTTATGTAGCCGTTGTAGATAACCACACCACCCTGGTGTAGCATGTTTCAACCGACCTTATGTTTGCTTCTTTTGCCAAAAGAGTGGTCACCGTTATGATGATTGTCTCGATCGGAAGTTGCCCCCTCCAATTGCCAAACCCAAGGAATTTATCTTTGTTCTAAGCCGAGCCAAAGCCGATGCTCATCCGGAGATAATTACGGGGATGTTCTCAATCTTAGAGCAACCGTGTCTTATTCTATTTGATACCGGTGCTTCTATGTCCTTTGTGTCTTCAACTTATGTTGATAAATTATTTATCGAGCCTACTTCTAGTGAGGATACTTCCATATCCTTACCATCCGGAGAAATTATCTCATGTTCTACTCTTTATCCTAATGTTCCAATCTCTATTGCAGGTACTATCTTTCCCGCTAATCTCCTTAAGTTTCCTCTAGGAGAGTTTGATGTAATTCTAGGTATTGATTGGTTAGCATTGTACCATGCTAGATTCGAGTGTAGAGATCAAAAGATTTATTTAAAGAGTCCTTTAGGAGTTAGAATAACCTATAAGGGATCTCATTCCCGAGTGGGTGTGTCTTTGATTTCCGCAATGAAGTTGGTGAGTATGGTAAGAAAGGGTCACCAAGCATACTTGTGTATTGTGACTTCAACAACTACCTCCTTACCAAAGATTGAAGATGTGCCTATAGTTCGTGATTTTGTTGATGTATTCCCCGAAGACTTGCGCAGGATCCCTCCCGAGCGTGATGTTGAGTTTTCCATTGATCTTGTTCCCGGATCCGGACCCATAGCTAAAGCTCCTTACCGTATGGCTCCAACCGAATTGAAAGAGTTAAGGAAGCAACTTGATGATATGATTGAAAAAGGTTTCATTCGACCAAGTGTCTCACCTTGGGGTGCTCCCGTTCTCTTTGTGAAAAAGAAAGATGGTTCCATGAGACTTTGTATTGACTACTGTGAGTTGAACCAAATTACAATCAAGAATAGGTATCCTTTGCCAAGAATTGAAGATTTGTTTGATCAACTAAAGGGTGCTTCTACTTTTTCCAAGATTGATTTGAGATCCGGATATCACCAAATTCCCGTTCGTGATGCCGATATTCCGAAGACCGCTTTCAGTACAAGGTATGGTCACTTTGAGTTCAAGGTGATGCCATTTGGACTGACTAATGCTCCCTCTATTTTCATGGATCAAATGAACCGCACTTTTAGTGAGTACCTTGACAAGTGTGTGGTGGTTTTCATTGACGACATCCTTACTTTCTCCAAGACCGAAGAAGAGCATGCTATTCATCTAAAGACTATTTTGGGTGTCCTTCATCGTCAAAAGTGGTTTGCCAAATTATCCAAGTGTGAATATTGGTTACCTAAGGTGTCCTTTCTTGGGCATGTAATTTATAAAAAAGGTGTGATGGTAGATCCTTCTAAAATTGAGGCCGTTGTTGATTGGAAGAGTCCGACCGATGTTAGAGAAGTCCGAAGTTTTCTTGGTTTAGTTGGTTATTACCGTAGATTTGTCAAAGATTTCTCAAAGCTTGCTAGACCGATGACCCAATTGTTGAAGAAAGAATCCAAGTTCGTATGGAATGAAGCATGTGAAGCCGCTTTTCAAGAGCTAAAGAAAAGGTTGACTACCGCTCCGGTGTTGACTTTACCTGAACATGGAGTAGACTTTGATGTCTATTGTGATGCTTCCAAGATGGGATTGGGTTGTGTACTTATGCAAAGTAGGAAAGTGGTTGCTTATGCCTCGAGACAGTTGAGAGTTCATGAAGTGAACTACCCTACTCATGATTTGGAATTAGCCGCCGTGGTTCATGCTTTGAAAGTGTGGAGACATTATCTTATTGGTGTTCATTGTCGCATATTTACCGATCACAAGAGTTTGAAGTACATATTTACTCAAAAGGAGTTGAATATGAGACAAAGAAGAGTTGGAATTGGTGAATGACTATGATTTTGAGTTGTTATACCATGAAGGGAAGAAAAATGTTGTTGCCGATGCTCTTAGTAGGAAATCGTCTCATGCATTGAATGTTATGTGGGTATTACCCGATGATCTTTGTTTTGAGTTTCGAAAGTTGAAATTGGAGTTCGTGGAACGTGGATTTGATTATGTTGGTGCTATGGTTGCCGAACCTGTTTTCCTCCGTGAGATCCGCGAAAGCCAAGTTTATGATCCTACCTACAAGTCTATTCAAGCCAAGCTTCTAGAAGGAAAAGCCAAAGACTTCAAGATTGATGACAAAGGTGTCCTTCGACTCCATGACCGTTTGTTTGTACGTAACGCTCTTGATTTGAGAAAGCGAGTTCTTGATGAAGCTCACCTTTCTCCTTGTTCTATCCACCCCGGAGGTGATAAGATGTATAAAGACTTGAAGCTACAATTTTGGTGGCCGAATTTGAAGGGCGATGCTGTGTCTTATGTTGGAAGATGTCTTACTTGCCAACAAGTAAAAATCGAACACAAGAGGCCCGGTGGATTGCTACAACCGTTGGATATTCCACTATGGAAGTGGGAATCTATTTCAAAGGATTTTGTCATGGCTTTGCCAAGGACCGTTGGAAGTAAAAATGCCGTTTGGGTTATTGTTGATCGTTTGACCAAGAGTGCCAGATTCATTCCGATCAAAGAGACTTGGAGTTTAGATCGACTAACGAAAGCCAATGTTGATGAGATCGTTAGATATCATGGTGTTCCCAAGGAGATCATATCCGACCGAGATCCGAAGTTTTGTTCGAGATTTTGGAAGGCCTTACAAGAAGCCATGGGTAGTAAGTTGTTGATGAGTACCGCATTCCATGCCGCTACCGATGGTCAGACCGAGAGGACTATTTAGACTTTAGAAGACTTGCTTAGGGCATGTGTGTTGGAGCCAGTGTCCTCCACAGTTAGTGCAATAACATAAATAAATCTCTGTAGGTTCATAGGGTATACTTTGTATTGTAATCAGTTGATTAACGTTTATCGATAACGGTTGGCTTGCTAGATAAGTTTGACGTTATCGTCATACAGATGGCGGTGATCAACTGGTCCCTAAAAGTCACACCTAAAGGATGTGATTGAGAGATGTGATTATTTGAGAAAATAATCATATTGATGCCTTAATAAATGACTAAAAGGTTAGTCGGTGTTTTTGACTAAAATGTTAGTCAATGTGATGATGATATAATTATTTAATAACGATTAAATAATGTTAGCTAAGACGAATTAACTGTAATTCGTAATTAAATATAAAATGTTATATTTAGTTGTAGTATATAATGTGAGCTTAAACGAATTAAAATGTTAATTCGTAATTAAACATAAACCGTTATATTTAATTAGCAGGATTATAGATATACTGATATTTATAATTGAAGTATATATTTTACGATTGTCATAATAATTGTTATGTTAATATATCCACAGCAAAATGTTGTAATGGCCCTTATTAATGTATGACAACAAATTAGACAAATGTAATATGTATAACATTATATTAAATGGAAGCTAATATAACCGGAAAATAGTCCAAATATACTGAGGATTTTTCGGCCCATGGGTAGTGGTTTTGAGGAGACAAAACTCCTCATAAAACCCTAGGGATTGCCGTGAGCAAAGAAGAGAACAAGGGAAGAAAATTCTAACCTAATTTTTTACTCTCTCAACTTGTGCCTCCATCACACACTAAACACAAAAACCTAAAAAGTTAACAGTAACTTTGAATCGATCTTTCTAGCAAAGGAGAAGGGCATATCTTGATCTATCTTGGGTGAGACAATTAGGAGGATATCTATTTTGATATCTGTTCTTAGGCCGATTTTGCTAAGGACCAAAGGTTTAATTCATTTTCTCTACATTTGTATCGTTTTCATATCTATGACTTGCAATTTCATATTATATAATTTTGTTATAATCCTAAATTTGAAGGGGATGTAAACAGTTATTTCCCACAAGTGGTATCAGAGCTATTGGCTACAAAATTATATTATATGTTTTTCATTTTTATGAAATATAAATTTGAGAAAAAAAAATTTGATTTTACCGAAAAAAATTTTTTTTTGTCACGGCTGGAATTTTTTTTTTTGTAGCCGTGTGATTTTTTTTTAGGGTTTTGTGTTTTTTTCATTGTTGATTTATTGATATTGTTATTTTAATAGGTTAAAATTCAATATAATAAATTTGTGGTTGTTTTAATTTGATAAGGATTAAATTAAAATAAGATGGACTTGTTTTGATTTTGTTGTTGCTATTATTTTCGGATTCATTGTTTTAAATTGATGATTTTTGAATAATGATTCAATTTTAATGATGTTCAAAGCGATTGTGATTAAATGAATATAAGGATAATCGATTTAATCATGATTTAGATGTTCTTTTTAAAAGGTTAAATTGAATAATCTAGTTTGAATCAATTTTAATAACGATTAGATATTGAAATTTGTACCGATCTAGCGATATTGGCAATCACCGAAATTTTTTTTTGCTGCCCGGTTACTTTTCAGTGCTTTAAAATTTTTTTTTCTGTTTTTTTGTAAAAGGCAACAGCATTAGTTTTTTATTTTTATTTTTTTTTTTACTGGTTTTCGGATTTTGATTAACCCGTGAGAAATCAATAAAAAAAAAAATAAAAAAAATTGTTTTGGTACTGGTACCCCAAATACGGAAATAAAACGAGTGTATAATAATATACAATCTAAGAACCGAATATAGGTCCAAGGTAAATACTTCGCTCGCTAGCTCGTCAATGTACCCCAAATATGCATTCACCACCTGTTCGACCGCATTAAATATAAACACGGAAGCCACAGTCAGTGGGGAGTAACTCCGAGTTCTCCCAGCCACGAAATGTCGAGTTTAATTAAACATGAATATAAAAGCAATGTATATGGGAAATACAAAACTTTAACATATATGATATGCTTTTCATGTTATGAAACAAATAACTAACATATAACCTATCATATGAAGCTATCATGTAATCCGCTAATAAATATACAAGAGGTAGGGAGGCTGGTATGCTAGCTCAGAGGTTACCCGGTAACATGGCCATGATACACTCAAACCCTAATCAACACGTAATCATGTGAATCAGTTAACAATCGGTAATCCAAACTCTATCAATCTTAGCCGGCTTGCATCTCACCTTCTAAAACTCATAAAATCATACAAACATGAAAGACCAATACTTCTATAAACAGGCATAAGTTCTTAGGACGGCGATAGTCTACTTCTGTAACTCGAGGCTATACCACAAGGTAGGAAAACATCCTAGTCCTAGACTGATCAGACCTAGCGACAACAGCTATTCCATTCCCCGTCCCATGACTAACCGTACATGAGAAACTCTACTAGGCGACCCCCTAAGCAGAGATGGCTAGTACTTAAGCTGGCTCCATTTCCAAAGTGAGAACTCGGCATCCAGCCCCGACTTGATATAAACCCACCAAGCCGAACACAAAGCTATCAAGCTGTAAACTCCATATGCTCGTTAAAGATAGTAAGGCCTATCAATGTCATGGTCCAAGATACTCATTTAGAATTAGAATGGTCAAGACGCCATAGACTCATAATTCTCTATGGGTACTTAGTCAACACGACACCAACCATATAATTAAACAGTCACGGAAACCATTTCCTAACATGTGACTAATTGCATATAAATCATAATCAATTAACATATCGCCTCATATCTACTAAGGCTAAGTCATTAATTAAATACAACATCACTTGAAGACAAAT
>JAIUZE010002772.1:9794-82832 GCA_022085475.1 Heliosperma pusillum | reverse complement strand
CTAGAATCTCCTCCTCGCTCTCCATCTTCTAGTACGGTTTAGTTTCAATTCCGGCAAAATCGTTTTCAACATTTAATTATGGAAAATCAAGTTTAAGTTCTAATAATGTTTTTCTTGTCCTTTCTTATAGGGGAAGATTTTGAAGACGAGTTTGGTGACTCGTATATTTTGGGTGAAGATTAGTAGACGGGTTTATACTTCTTATTTTTTTTGGTGCTAATTGGTTTTGCTAGCTAAGGTAACGATTCCGAGTTACTCGACGATTTAATGTTACATATCCTTTGTTTCTTTTGTTTTTGGTTCATCTTTTGTTTTAGTTCATATTATTGTTACTTATGATTTTTAGTAGTAACATGATAAGTAGTATGATTTTTATGTTGTATGGAATTTTTAATATGTTTAGTGTTCTTGATGAATTTGGATGATTGTTCATAATAATGATTTTTGTATGATGATGGTTGAATTGGATGTTTAAAAATGGATGTTGTTAATTAAAAACATGTTAGAATTTATTTGGAATTGTGGTTGTTTGAACCGTGGGGAATGGCCGGAAAAACCAACCCAAACCGGCCGGTTCAGGCCCGGTTCAGGCCGGTCCAGCCCGGTCTGGATTTGGTCCGGGGATGGTCCTTGGGTGTTGTGTCGATAATTGATTGTTTTGTTGTTGTTTTGACGGGTTTTAAATATGTTAAGCATGCGGGAAAAATTAAGAAGCGGTTTTTAGTAAAGTCCATCAAAACAGCCAAATTAGCCAAATCAGCCCGTGGGCCCAGTCCAGGCCCATGTTTGGTCTCGGCCCAAATCAGCCCGTGGGTCCCTTCCTTGGTCTTGTGACGGTTTTTGAGTTATTGCCATTTTATCGTGTTTTGTAATATTTAGCAAGTGGGAAATGTTAATAAGTAAAATATTTAATTAAAAAGGTTTTCCATAAAATTATTATTTCTCACATGTTAGAAATTATAATACGAGATTATAGTTTAAATTGATATCCTTTAAGTCAAGCGGGTTTTAGTAAGATTAAATAATGGGTTTTTCTATATGGTAACCCTGTGTTTTTTCAAATTCTACGTGGTAACCCTGCTTTTCAACAATCACACATGGTAACCCTCAACTCTATTAATACCTATTGGCGTGACCCTCAACTATTTTTTCCGTCAACTTGGCCGTTAAGTATGTGACGTGACCAATTGAATTATGAGATTTTCTACAAGGTAACCCTCTATTTTATAAAATTTTACAAGGTAACCCTTTTTTTGTTACGAAAGAAACACTTTTAGAAATATTTTCTTAGCTCCTCAATTTTCCATTCTTATCACGTTTTCTACTCAATTACTTCAAAAAAATGTCAACTCTCGATATCATCATCTCTTTAAGGTATCATTATCGCAATTATGCAAAAACCGGATTCGATGATTAACAAACAAATCCACTATTAAGCTTTAAATCATATGTTTACAAATGAGTCCCCATTCCTCAATTGTACACAACTTTATTACGCCAATTAATTTGTAGAATAACTGAAGTGAGTCAGTGTTAGTTGTTTGCAACATTGTAGTTTTGGGTATTAATGAGGTTTCGAAAATAAAAGTTTTTATATTAAATGAAACCAATGTACCAAATTTGGGATTGATTATTTCAATGCTCGGTATAGAAAAATTTTACTTTGACATTTAGAAAATTTTATTAGGAGTTTTTTTATATAGAGCAAAGTTCGTATTAGATTTTCTTTTAAAACTCGGTTAATTGAAAGATATAAAGATAGATTTGATAACTTTGGGGTGTAATTAAGTAAAAATGTAGAAAAAAGATTAATTAAGGAATTATATTTTTAAGCATGTGTGATTTCTAGAAAAAGGTAGGGTTATCTTGTAAAAATTTATAAAATAGAGGGTTACCTTGTAGAAAACTCATAATTCAATTGGCCACGTCACATACTTAACGGCCAAGTTGACGGAAAAAATAGTTGAGGGTCACGCCAATAGGTATTAATAGAGTTGAGGGTTACCATGTGTGATCGTTGAAAAGTAGGGTTACCACGTAGAATTTGAAAAAACACAGGGTTACCATATAGAAAAACCCTTAAATAATTCACATGTTAGAAGTTTTAATAAAATAACATGTAATGAATATGATGATTTTTATGATCAAGTCTATGTGGTAAAGACTCTGTTTCTAGCCGGTTTGACCAAACGGGTTTGGTCAAACTAAGATCTAGTCAGCCCCGTTTTGACTGATTACCCGTCGCGGGACTCTGGTCGGGGATTTGTCTTCAAGTAAGGTTGTATTTAATTAATGAATTAGCCTTAGTAGATATGAGGCGATATGATATTTGATGATGATTTGTATGCAATTAGTCACATGATAAGAAGTTTTTCCCGTGACTGTTTGATTTTATGATATATGTCGTGTTGACTAAGTACCCATAGAGAATTATGAGTATATGGCGTCTTGACCATTCTAATTCTAAATGAGTATCTTGGACCATGACATAGATAGGCCGTACTATCTTTAACGAGCATATGGAGTTCACAGCTTGATAGCTTTTGTGTCACGGCCTGGGGGGCTTATCTCCAAGTCGGGGCATGGCTGCCTAAGAGTCCACTTTGGGAATGGAGCCAGCTTAAGTACTAGCTATCTCTGCTTAGGGGGTCGCCTAGTAGAGTTTCTCATGTACTGTTTAGTAATGAGACAGGGAATGGGTTAGCTGTTGTCGCTAGGTCTGATCAGTCTAGGGCTAGGATGTTTTCCTACCTTGTGGTATAGACTCGAGTTACATAAGTCGACTATTGACTGTACTAAGAACTTATGCCTGTTTCTAGACGTATTGGTCTTTCATGTTTGATGATTCTATGAATCTTAGAAGGTGAGATGCAATCCGGCTACGGTTGATAGAGTTTGGATTACCGGTTGTTAACTGATTCACATGATTTCGTGTTGATTAGGGTTTGAGTGTATCATGGCCATGTTAACGGTAACCTCTGAGCTAGCATACCAGCTTCCCTACCTCGTGATATAGTTTATTATCGGATTCACATGATAGCTTTCATATGCTAGGTTATATGTTAGTTAATTGTTTCATAACATGAAAAGCATATCATATATGTTAAGGTTTTGTATTTTCCATATACATCGCTTTTATGTTATTCATGTTTTATTAAACTCGACATTTCGTGGCTGGGAGAACTCGGAGTTACTCCCCACTGACTGTGGCTTCCGTGTTTATATTTCATGCGGTCGAACAGGTGGTGATGCATACTTTGGGGTACATTGACGAGCTAGCGAGCGAAGTATTTACCTTGGACCTATATTCGGTTCTTAGATTGTATATTATTATACACTCTTTTATTTCCGTATTTATACGGGAGATATGTCTCCCGTCTTGTAAAATTCTTATGTATAATATAAATTTTCTTTTGTACTGAACCTTTGTATTTATGACACCCTTCGTTATGTATTTAAATTATTTTTTTTCTTTCCGCAAATTTGAGGGTGTCACACTTGAGCTGTTTTTCCGCCTCTTTCGTGAATTGATCTACCGAATTTGGGGTACTCGGCATATATATTTTATAAGCCCGAGTCTTGGATCTGGAACGTCTTACCACGTGTCGAATCGGAAAATGATTTATTCCGAGAGTCTGGCCAGATTTAGACTAGGACCGTATTATTATCGTCGTCCTACCAGGAGGAAATTAGTCTACATATACGAAATGGATGGAATCGTGTATGCGTTCAGGGAAGGTTTTACTCCCGTGGATGCCCATAATCATACTTGCCTTGTACACGATGCTAGTGCGTTTCATTTACCGTGAGAGAGGTCGTCGTCGTGTTGTCGTCTTTGAATGCGTGATTTCATGAGATTATTCATGGTCATTGCATGATTGGGCACCGTCGTTCGTGATTGCGTGATTTCATGATATTATTCATGGTCATTGCATGATTGAACACCGTCAATGTCTTGGTTCGTGAATGGATGGTAATATGTTGGATATTATGTGATCATCGCATGACTTGACTGGTTTGTCTGTCGAGTGTCAATCTTATCAATCTTATACCGCTAACGGTGAGATGCAAGCCC
Organism: Heliosperma pusillum; assembly: GCA_022085475.1. Taxonomy (NCBI): domain Eukaryota; kingdom Viridiplantae; phylum Streptophyta; class Magnoliopsida; order Caryophyllales; family Caryophyllaceae; genus Heliosperma; species Heliosperma pusillum. The sequence goes on along the minus strand of JAIUZE010002772.1, from coordinate 78,757 downwards.
TAGTGAGCGTATTCGATTGCCTAAGAGTGTCTTCCCCGAGTCTTTGAATATCATGATGGATTCGGATTTGATTTCCATATGCTCTTATCATTATCTATCGAATTGCCTATCTATTCTTATCTCAACTCACATGGATATCTATATATGCATGATTTTACTTTTGTATTTCCTTATATGTACGTTAAAGGTGATATGGCTGGGAGAACCCGGAGTTACTCCCCACTGACTGTGGCGTTCATGTTTTTCATGAATGAACAGGTTGCTTGCATGGATTGACTTTTTGGATGTGACATTTTGGGTTCAGGTGTGAGCTAGCGGGCGTAGTCCCTGGATGATTAACCTCTAGACGATTTTAGCTAGTTTTCTAAAGACTTGTTGGTTGTTAACATATTAAGAGACCCCGTCTCTTTGTTATATTTAGTACTTTAGTTTGTAATTTTGACACTCCTCGTATTTTCTATCTTGCATGTATAAAAGTTTTTAAAATACCGTATTTCCGCATATCTTTTCACATGCTTGTATGTTTTATATTTCCGCATTCGCGAGGGTTGTCACACCTAAGGTTTCTAATATATTCTATCTCAATTTGTTGTTAACCTCATTGGCCCACCTAGTGGTTGAGCCACCTAGGGTTTCGTGAAACCTAGTGTATGTGCCACCTACGGATGCGTGCCTCCTAGGGTTTCGTGAGCTAGGGATTTCGGCCTCCTTAGGTTGTTTCCCTAGTTGACCTAATCTAGGATTCTACTATATCTTTACAACAATATTTTGAGATATTAAGATAAATATATTTCTATAAGATAAACCAAATAATATTTTGAGATAAAGATATTTCTAAAAGATAAGCAAATATTATTTTATGATAAGATAAGTATCTTTATTAAATATTATACTAGGGTTTTAGATCTACTATGATTCTACTTCTATAAATACTCATTCACATATTATTTGCAAAAGACACGACATACACGACATACACGAAATAAACTACAATCACACGGCACATCTATTTACTAGTGTTGATTTTCCAAAATCGTTTTAAAGCAAACCTTTGAGCAAATATTTATTATTTTTAGAGTTTGTTTTTCAAAAGAGTCGTGCATCAATTATTATCAATCGCTTGAGTGAAATACGTTATGGATAATAGTACATCATTATAAGCTTACAATTCTTTAACGGGAATCTGTACGAGTTATATTGTACTTTCTTATTAGCGTAAGATAGTATAGAGTATTTAGCGATACTCACCTTGAGTTATAATCATAGTGTTGATTATACGAGTGGGTTGATAATTTTTGTAATCCGTAGAAAGGTACTAAAAATTATTAATCAAGAATAGTGGACGTAGGTTTCAACGTGTGAAACTGAACCACTTTCAAAAATCGTGTGCCTCTCTCTTATCTCTTTACTTTTCATTTTTCGTTATTCGCGCTTACTTTGATTAATTAATTTAGTTGATTTTAATTCATAAGATCAAATAATTAATTACATATCATATAAATCGAAAAAGTGGGGCTAGTTTTTAATACTCAATTCACCCCCCATCTTTCGTATTTGATCAATAGACTCTACAATTGGTATCAGAGCCTCGTGCTCTTGATTGCCTTACAGCAAGGAGTCTGATCCATCTATCCTTCTATTTTTATTTATTTTCCGCTGCATTTAATTTTATTTTAATGGATTCCAAACATCTGAAGTGTCCCGTATTCGATGGGAAGAACTACAGTTTATGGAAAAATATGATGACCCATTTCATAAAGGGTATCGATTGGGAGTGTTGGCTAATCATTAAGAATGGTCCTAATAAGATCATGCTTGGATCTGCTACTGGCACTTCCATCGAAAAGAAAGAAGATGACTATGTTGAGGCAGATTATAAGAAAGCTGAGAAAAATTCAAAGGCTATTAGTCTGTTGCAAAACGGCATGACCCATACTGAATTTGATCGTTTCTCATCTAGTTCTACTGCCAAGGAAATATGGGATGGTCTTGAGTTAGCCTATGAGGGGACAATTGTTGTCAAAAAGCAACGTATTGCACTACTTATGCGAAAATACGAACTGTTCTCCATGGAACAAAATGAATCGCTTGACAGCATGTCCACACGCTTCTCTAGTATCATTAATGAATTGAAAAATCTTGGAAAAAGTTTTCACTCCGAGGAAATTGCCAGGAAGATCCTTAGAAGTCTATCTAAACGATGGAGACCTTAGGTGACGGTAATTGAGGAATGTAAAGACCTATCTAACCTATTTTATCAAGAGCTACTTGGAAGCCTAATGGCTCACGAGATCACTTTTGATGAAGATGAGGCAAATGATAGTAATAGCAAGAAAGTGGCATTACAAGACGAATCTAGTGAAAGACAAGATTCGGATCTTGAAGATGAAACGGTGTTATTTGCTAGACGTTTTAAGAAAAAATTCTTTAATAAACCACAAGGGAAAACGTTTAACAATAATACCAACAAATCTTACAAAAAGCCAATTGAGTCAAAAGGGTCTCTTTCAAGTCGTGGTTGCTTCAAATGTGGGGATAATGATCACATGATTAAAGATTGCCCCACATGGAAGAAAATCAAAGACAAAAATCATTGAGACAAAACCAAGAAGAAATTCAAGCAAGTAATGATGGCTTATTGCTGGGGAGATCTCGACACAGAGGACGACGAGTCAGAGGAAGAAGAAGTCGCCAACTTGTGTCTAAGCAACGTCAGTCTTGACCTAATTTCTGACAGTGACAATGAAAGCGAATCCGAGATGTGTCTTGTTGGCAACTCAGATTCAGAACCAGATTCATAAGATCATTGTCATGAGCAGAGTCTAGAATTAAAAGATCTTAAAGAACAAATTCTTGACATTGCTGAGGAAAACCAACTTCTTAAGGCCAAATCTAAAAAACTCAAGTCTAAAGTTATGGCAACTTCAGCTATAACTTCAGACAAGACAAATGTTGAGAAAGAAGCTCTTGAGTCTAAAGTTATAGCTAATGAAGCTATAATCTCAGAGTTAAAGCTCAACATTAAGCATCTTCAAGCCAAAGTTATAGCTAATGAAGCTATAACTTTAGAATTGAAAAAAGTCAATGAGCTTTTACAATCTGATGCTAAGGCAAAATAAAGCGTTATCATCGATCACGAGAAAGTAAAATCTTTTCTTTCTCAGCAATTGAAAGATATAAAGGCTGAATTCTCCCAAGCCAAAAGCCAACCTAATGAGGAGAAACTTATCTTGAACAAACGTTTCAATGATTTTCGTGAAAATTTTAAAAAGAACAATCCCTCCAAAGACTCGAATGTAGACCATTCGTCATGTGAAAAAGAAATTCAGTCTTTAAAGGAATTGCTCCTACATGCACGAAAAGTTCATGATAAGTGGGAAGGAAGTCAGAAGGTCTTAGACTTCCTTACGTAACAGTCTAACAATAACATGAAGATGGGTCTAGGTCATGAATGCTATAGTCGTAGAGACCATGATAAGTGCAAATCCACTCCTTCTGACCGTGATTTCAGAAGAAGGAAGTATGTCAATCTTTCAGAATATCTGATTTGCAATTATTGTGGTCACAACGGTCATGTTAAAGATAATTGTGCTAAATATGTCAACGACAACAAAAATCAAACCGAGTTTGTTAAAGAACACGACGTGTCTAGTGTTAATGAGTCTGAACCTGAATCTCAACGTGATGAGGTTAGAAATAATGAGTTCAGGTGGTTTTATGACATAGCTTTCGATTACACATCTGTACCTTCAAAATCTAAACCTTATGTAAATCAGAAGCAATCATTTAAACCTAATGTGCATCACAACAATAACAATCATTACAATAAACCTAGCAAGCCCTATCCTAAGAAGAAAAGAATTGTCAAACAGGTATGGGTTAGGAAGGATCAAATCTATAGAGTCACTAACCAAAAAGGACCCAACTTAGCGTGGGTACCTAAAAGCTGTATTTGATTCTCTTGCAGATAATAGTGAAAGAAAAAAATCTATGGTATCTCGACAGTGGTTGTTCGAGACACATGACCGGAAACAAGAATCTTTTTCTTTCACTAGAGCCCTTCAACGGTGGCAAGGTCACCTTTGGAGACAACAAGAAGGCCAATATAATCGGTGTAGGTAAGATTGGTATATCTTCTTCACATGCTATTAATAATGTATATCTGGTAGATGGTCTTAAGCATAACTTGCTAAGTATCTCTCAACTGTGTGACAAAGGCAACAAAGTCGTTTTTCATTCAAATGTTTGTCGTATCATAGTTGAAGGTACTAGTAATGTTATCTTAGAAGGTCTACGTAAACGGAACGTGTATATGATTGATTTAAACAAAGTCACTACAAGTTCCTTTACGTGCATGAAAGTCACTGTGGATGATTCATGCTTGTGGCACAACAGGTTTGCACACATTAGTCCAACAATTTTAAAGAAACTCAAATTGTGGGATTTAGTTGAGGGTTTACCCTCAATCAAATTCGAACAAGAAAAGATGTGTGACTCATGTGCCCATTGTAAACAAGTTAGATCTTCATTCAAACCAAAACGAGTAGTAAGTACAGAGCGTCCACTTGAGTTGGTACACATGGATTTGTGTGGACCTATGAAAGTTAGAAGCCGCGGTGGATCGAGGTACGTATTCGTCCTAGTCGACGACTACTCCAGGTATGTATGGCCTATCTTTCTATTTACTAAAGATGAAACTTTCGATGAGTTTGTAGTACTAATGAAGCTCGCCCAAAACAAGTATGATAAAAAGTTAGTTTCCATTCGTACGGATCATGGCACCGAATTTGATAATCAAGCTTTTATAGAATATTGTAGGGAGAATGGTGTAGGACATAACTTTTCTGCACCACGAACCCCACAACAAAATGGTGTCGTGGAACGTATGAATAGAACATTAGAGGACATGGCCCGCACTATGCTTTTGTGTAGTGGCCTTCCTAAGAGCTTTTGGGCAGAAGCCATAAGTACTGCATGCTATGTGCACAATAGAGCTATGATTAGACCTATTCTCAAAAAGACTCCCTATGAACTTTTAAGAGGGAGAAAACCCAATATAGCTCACCTTTGTTGCTTCGGTAGTAAATGTTTTGTCCATAATAATGGAAAAAGTAATTTAAGCAAATTTGATCCACGAAGTGACGAAGCTGTGTTTGTTGGTTATTCTAATCATAGTAAAGCTTTAAAGTTTTTAACAAAAGAACTTTGTGCATAGAAGAAAGTGTTCATGTTGTATTTGATGAAGATAATGTGCCTGAGCAAGTTGAACAGAATGAAGAAGAAGACATGAATGATCCAGACTTTCGCCTTTCAAGGGAAGACGAGCCAGATAATAATGAAGAAGTTATTGAAGGAATCAATGATGAACTTGATAAATCCGCAAATGACCTTGAACAGAGAACTGAGACAATTGTTGATGATACGAATGTCTCTTCTCAAAACAAGGAAAAGGAAACTGAAGTTATAGCTGATGATGCTATAACTTTGAACCAGAACCAAGATGGTGTAACTGAAGTTGTACCAACTTCAGCTATAACCCCAGAGTCCAGCTCAGGGGGAACCAATCTTGATTCTGAATCATTTGAAGAAAGTGAAAGTTCATCAGATGATGATGAGCCTAGGAACTCTAAGAAATGGAAATATAAGAGTTCTCATCCTATGGATAGTATCCTAGGAAGTTTGACTAAAGGAGTTCAAACTAGGCGAACATTAAATAACTTTTGTTCATTCTATTCATTTCTGTCTACCATAGAGCCTACCAACATCAAAGAAGCTCTTGCAGAATCCGACTGGATTGTAGCAATGCAAGAGGAGCTTCAATAGTTTGAACGTAATAAAGTATGGCACCTTGTGCCACGACCTCCTAATCGAACTGTGATTGGTACTCGATGGGTATTTAGAAATAAATTGGATGACTCAAGAGTTATAGTTCGTAATAAGGCTCGCTTGGTCGTTCAAGGTTATAATCAACAAGAAGGGATTGATTATGACGAGACATTCGCTCCAGTAGCAAGAATTGAAGCTATTCGCTTGCTCATCTCACAAATGAATGAAATTATTCCAAATGGACGTTAAGACTGCATTTCTTGACGGTTATTTGGAAGAAGAGGTTTTTGTTGAACAACCTCCTGGATTTTTAAATAGCAAGTTTCAAAACCATGTTTTTAAACTCGATAAAGCTTTATATGGTTTGAAGCAAGCTCCTAGGGCTTGGTACGACAGATTATCTAAATTTTTATTACAAAACAATTTTAAGAGAGGATCTGTCGACAAAACCCTATTTTTAAAATCCGAGGGTTCTGATTTACTTGTTACTCAAATTTATGTAGACGATATTATCTTTGGTTCTACTAACAATAAATTGTGCAAGTATTTTTCAGATCTAATGACCTCAGAATTTGAAATGAGCATGATGGGAGAATTGAAATTCTTCCTAGGATTGCAGATTCAACAAACCAAAGAAGGAATAAAGATTCACCAACAAAAATATGTCAAGGAGCTAATCAGAAAATTTGGTATGGAAAACGCTCATCCAATGGACACACCTATGGTAACTGATAAAAAGTTGACCTTGGACGAAAATGGTAAGTCCGTAGATGAGACTACATATCGAGGTATGATTGGTTCTTTATTATATTTAACTGCAAGTAGGCCTGACATTATGTTCAGCGTATGTGTCTGTGCTAGATTTCAATCATGTCCTAAGGAATCACATATGATTGCAGTTAAACGTATCTTGAGATATTTAATTGGTACATCTAACTTATATTTATGGTATCCACTTGAGTGCAATTTCGATCTAGTAGGATATTCTGACGCAGATTATGCGGGATGTTCTTTAGATAGAAAAAGTACCTCTGGATTTGCTACGTTTGTTGGACCATGCATAATTACTTGGGGCTCAAAGAAGCAAAATTCGGTTGCGTTATGTACTGCAGAAGCCGAATATATCGCTGCAGGACTGGTATGTTCTCAACTATTATGGTTAAAGCAACAACTATGTGATTACGGTGTTAATGTTGGTTGTATGCCTGTTTTCTGTGATAATACGAGTGCTATTATTATTTCTAAGAACCCAGCTCAGCATTCTCGTACTAAGCATATAGACATTAGACATCATTTTTTACGTGACCATAGAGAAAAGGGCAACATTAAACTCGAATTTTGTAGTACTGACAATCAATGGGCTGACATTTTAACAAAGGCATTAGCGAGAAGACGTTTTGAGATTTTGCGGTTGGAAATTTGTTTAATCGGTAGCAATTAAATTCATCTTATTTATTTTGTGAACCTGCGTGACTGGCTAAAATAAGACGAGATTGTATGACTGTGTCCGCATATTTCATTGCTAGTATATTTGTGTTTAATATTATATATTTTACGTGAGTATCTTGCATATTAAGTGTTTTATGGAAATTGAATTATGAACCACTTATTTGCCAAAACCTATCTTATTCACTTTCCTAATTGTACCAAAATTCTACACAAGTACACTAGTTGGCCGAAATTCTCAACCAAAATACCTTACTATATCTTTCTATTTTACCAAACTCTATCCTTACCATATCCCAACAATTAACCACCCAAGATTCCCTTTCCTACCAAAATTCAAAAAAAAAAAAAAAAGGGAAATAGGGGTCTTGGAGCCGGCACACCCCATGTGCCAAGTACAAAAGTACTCTTCCCAATTATTACATCTCATAATTACCCATCACTTTCACCACATCAACACTTCACCAATTTTTTTTACTTCTTCTCCTTCCTCACGGCAACCCACAACAACAACAAAACATTACCCAAAACCTTCAACCTTCATCCATGGCTTCCACAAGATCAAAAATCTCCAAAAACCCAAATCCTAAAACTCCAAAGCCTAGTATGCCCAAAAATACCTCTCCTACTCCCACACAAAAATCACCCACCATAAACCAAACCGAGTCCGGTGCGGGTCTTGAGGGTACAAAAAGAAGAAGGTTAAATAAGGGCAAAGCTAGAGTCCAAGAAGAAGCTACAACCGACACTGTCGATACGGTTCCCGAGGTGATTACACGGGTCACATTCCGTGACTTTTCGCCTCAAGAAACATCTTCCGGGCTTGATAAACTCCGTCTCACGAAAGACGAACAAAAACTTGTTAACCGAGTTGCTCAGTACGGAATACATGGTGGTCGTCATTATCCGAAAGCTTGGTGTGACAAATAGAGGGCTTTAGGATTCTTTACCGACTTTTTAAACTTTCAAGAATGGGAAACCGTGGCAGGTCCAGTCTATCCGATTGAGGTAATACAATTTTTCGCTTCTGTTTCGTTAACCGACGGGGTGTTGAATGCCGTTATAAATGGCCGTTCAGTTTCGATTTCTATGACGGACTTTTGTACTCTGTTTTCGGTTCCTGATGATGGAATCAAAATCAATCCGAGTACGTCATGGGATGAACTGACGGACAAGGCCAAGTTAGAGGTTAAGAAATATTTTGATGTTGGGGCTTCTTTATCAAGTTGTGTTTTGGCGGGGAGTGTTTCTCCAAAATTGAAATTTATGCTGAATTTTCTGTGGAACACCGTAATTCCGCGTCGGGGAGGACGGGACAAGATTGCATGTTATGAAATGTTGGTTGTGAAAAATTGGTTAGAGGGAAATCGGGTTAATTTACCTTTTCTTGTATTTTCTCGTATTTCACAAACCGCGTTTTCGGTGACCGAGGACAAGATTTATTCTACTCTTGATTTACCCTACGGGATGTGGGTGTCACGGCTCCTTGAGTCAAAAGGGGTCGTTGATGTGAATAGCTATGGTGTTACCGTCAAGGATGACATGTGTGACACGTTTTTAAAATTCATGAAGTTGGATGCTTGTGGACCGGAGTTGATGTTTTTGACAAAAGGGTGTTCGGTCGGGATGCAGCCGGTTGGGGTTGATCTTTCAGGAATCGATTCTAGATTGGACTTGTTTATGGGAAGTGTGATGGAGCGCCTTGACGCGCAGGACAAGAAGATAGATGCGGTGTTGGACAAGGTTGTTCAAACCGTGGCATTGGGTTCCACTAGCTCCACCCGTGACCAAGGTGGGTCGGGTTTGAGTAGTGAGATGAGGGCATGGATGACGGGTATGGATGATCGCCTAGCTAAATTGGAACGGAACATTGTTGATTGTCGACAAGAAATGTATAGGCAAAGGGATCAGATGACATACTTGGTGAGCCAAGGCGGTTCTTTGGTTAAAAGTGGTACGGAAATGCGTGAGGGGATGCGTACTATCTTTGATGCGACGGAGGCTCTTTCATTGAAAGTTAGGAACTTTGACGTTTGCCTCACCGCTCAAGCTACACATGTGTCCTCGTGCCTTGACCGTCTCTCTACTCTCGAGTACCGCACTAGGCCCAGTTATAAAGCACCCTAATGTCACCCGCCCACCCACAATGCCTTGCTTTTCTATCCTTGTTTGCTTATATCTTGAACTACCTAACCAATTCGGCCCATTTTGGCTTGTTTAAACTTTGTTCTATTCGGCCCAATGGCAACTAATACTCTATTTTGTGGTTTGTAGTTCTTAATTAACATTTGCACTTGATTTTGCTTGGTATATATCGTTTTATATTGCGTATTTTGCATATCTATTTCTTGCCTTGACACGTGTTATTCTAGTCGTTTCATGTCTTTGTTCTTGTCTTTTCAATGATGCCAAGAGGGGGAAGAAATGATATGATTTGAGTCTTTGCTTAATCTTGCTCCTTGTCAAGACTCGTTATCTCTTAAATTCTCTCAAGCTATAACTTTGGCTAAGTTGTTATGTTCTTGCGATCAAAGTTGTTATAACTTTGGAGTGCTTTGTTGAGGGGGAACCATACTTAGTCTCATTGTTAAGAGGAAATCATAAGAGACTTGTCATCATCAAAAAGGGGGAATTTGTTGGACCAATTTCATAGTTTTGATAACGACATGTGTTTACGTGATAATATGTTTTACTCGATATATCATGTGCGTGTAATTGTGTCCTTTAATCTTATTATAGCTATCAACAATTATGAGAAGAAAGATTAAAGTTAGGCATAACTTTGATAAAGTCTGTGAGACAAAGTTATAACAACTTCAGGAATAACTTTGGAAGTAAACATGGAAGTTATAGCTAAGCAGGCATAACTTTAAAGAAAATCGCTTCAAGCAAGATCTACATAAAACTACACAAGACTCGAGATGGAGGGTCTTTATGATCAAGATAAAGAGATGATCCGTATACTGAAGATCTTTGTGAAGATTAGATAGTATAGGTCGTCATTCGGTAACTATTCCATTCGAGAGATTTTATGTTCAAAGTTATAGCTTTAGTCTATGACTTTGGATGATAAAATATTGATGCATGATTTTGGAAATAAAATGTTTTGAAATGTTTTCAAAAAGTAAAAGAGTATTTTTATATTTATCAATTATTTTATTAGAGAATATATTTATAAGATTCTATTGGTTAGTAATACAACTTATGGGTTGTCATGCTACCTAGGATTTCTAATATATTCGATCTCAATTTGTTGTTAACCTAATTAGCCCACCTAGTGGTTGAGCCAACTAGGGTTTCGTGAAACATAGTGTTTGTGCCACCTAGGGATACGTGCCTCCTAGGGTTTCGTGAGCTAGGGATTTCGGCCTCCTTAGGTTGTTTCCCTAGTTTACCTAATCTAGGATTCTACTATATCTTTACAACAATATTTTGAGATATTAAGATAAATATATTTCTATAAGATAAACCAAATAATATTTTGAGATAAAGATATTTCTAAAAGATAAGCAAATATTATTTTATGATAAGATAAGTATCTTTATTAAATATTATACTAGGGTTTTAGATCTACTATGATTCTACTTCTATAAATACTCATTCACATATTATTTGCAAAAGACACGACATACACGACATACACGAAATAAACTACAATCACACGGCACATCTATTTACTAGTGTTGATTTTCCAAAATCGTTTTAAAGCAAACCTTTGAGCAAATATTTATTATTTTTAGAGTTTGTTTTTCAAAAGAGTCGTGCATCAATTATTATCAATCGCTTGAGTGAAATAAGTTATTGGATAATTATAAGCTTTCAATTCTTTAACGGGAATCTGTGTGAGTTATATTGTACTTTCTTATTAGCGTAAGATAGTATAGAGTATTTAGCGATACTCACCTTGAGTTATAATCATAGTGTTGATTATACGAGTGGGTTGATAATTTTTGTAATCCGTAGAAAGGTACTAAAAATTATTAATCGAGAATAGTGGACGTAGGTTTCAACGTGTGAAACTGAACCACTTCAAAAATCGTGTGCCTCTCTCTTATCTCTTTACTTTTCGTTATTTCGTTATTCGCGCTTACTTTGATTAATTAATTAGTTGATTTTAATTCATAAGATCAAATAATTAATTACATATCATATAAATCGAAAAAGTTGGGCTAGTTTTTAATACTCAATTCACCCCCCCCCCCCTCTTTCGTATTCGATCAATAGACTCTACAATATCAATATATAATGGGTCCCACAATGCCCAATTAATTTATTTTACAATTCTTTGTAAATATAATTAACTAATTACCTCTAGCTCAAAATGTATGCATAACCTCAACTAATTTAATGAATTAACGATTAATCACTAAAATAAATCTTATTTAATCGTATTAAAATAAGACGTAAAATTTATTCAGTCAGTTATCGTATAATTGACTAATAAACTTAAGTGGAATGAGTTCCTAACTCAATTTCAAATAAATAACTCTCTTAACTAAACGTACATATCAAATATATGTAATGCACTAATTAAACTGTATAATATACAAATAATTAGTATTCTATTTGGGTCTCATCCTATAGGTGTGACCTAAAGGGATCGGTTGATCACCGCCGTCATACGACAATAACGTCAAACTCTAGTCAGCCGAGCGTTACCGATTTACGTTAATCAACTGACGTGGAGTATCAAAATATACTAATCATGCCACATATATTCCAAATGAGATTTATTATATAATTGTACTATTGTGGAGGACACTTACTCCAACAAATTTAACTTGCACAGATTCTTGTTAAAGAATAAGTAAGGTTATGTGATGTACTATTATCTAATAACGTATTTCACGTGAGCGATTGACAAAGTAAATGCTGGACTATTTTTGAAAAACAAACACTAAAAAATAATAAAAATTTTGCTCAAGGTTTGGTTTAAAAACGATTTATAAAAAATCTCTCAATGTGTATATCAAAGTCGTTGTGTATGATTGAGATGGAAGGAGTATTTATAATAGAAGCATAGGAGATATAAAATCTAAAACCCTAGCTTAGTTTTTAAGAAAGATATTTATCTTTAATATCTCAAAATATTATTTGCTTTATCATTTAGAAATATATTTATCTTTAATATCTTAAAATATTGTTGTAAAGATATATTAGAATCTTAGGTTAAGGTAAACAAGGAAACAAGCCTATGGTGGCCTAAATCCTTGTTGTCACGAAACCCTAGGAGCACACAACCCTAGGAGGCACAATCCTTGGATTACACGAATCCCTAGGTGGCACAAACTGTAACACCCGCAAATGTACCCTATTTGTAATTTAAAAATATTATACGGATACTTTTCAGCGAAATTTAGTTTTAGTTGAGAATTAAATTTTCCGTGTCTAATTTAGAATTTTCGAGTTCGTATTTGGACTTTACGCGAGATTCCGAGTAAGTTACGTCTTAAGACGTCATTGACTTTTCCCTTGACTTTTTCCACTTACTCCTTCATATACTCCCTCAAACCCTAACTCCTTCCTTCATTTCCACTTACTCTTTCTTCCTCATCAAACCACCAAAACCTAAACTCCATTTTTATCAAGCTTAGATTCGTCGCTACGCCTTCATTTCTCGCTCAAATTCACTAAGGTTAGTCTTTTTCCTTCCCTCTCATCTTCCTCTATCCGTATTGGTAATAAAATTACCGTCTTTCTCGCTTTTCAATTTATCCGTCTTTGTCAAAGGTGAATTATATTCATCTTTTGTCGTCTTTGTTAAGGTGGAGACTTTCTAGACCCCGACAAAGGTTATTATCTAGTGGAGGAAGGTTTAGAAATCGATTAAAGGCGCGTAAAGGTAACGGTGAAGTGTTACTCGATATCATTTACGTGTTTTATGTGTTTTCCATGTTAGAAATCGTATTTAGAATATGATTTGTAAACTTAGGAATTGTGTTGTTGATGATGGTTGTTGTTAATTGATAATTGATATGAGAATTGATGATTTGTAATGATAGATGATGTTGTGTTATGCCTAAGTGAAATTGGGAAATTCGTGTTTTCGTGCCCCAGGTAGGACGCTGGCAGCGTCCATTGACGCTCGCAGCGTCGTGGGGGCGCTGGCAGCGTTACTCGCTGCCAGTTTCCCAAATCGACTGTAGTTTTCCTGCACTGACCCCTTTTCGTAAAATGATCATATCTCCTTCGTTACTTGCTTTTTTTGGGCTTGTGACATCCCGTTGGAACCGTAAGAGGATAAGATATCACCTCCATTTGATATTTCTGCATTTTCATGTCTAGAACTCTAGTTATGACCGTTTAAAGTGAACCCTTGTTTTAGTTGTTTTCCAAACAACGTTGTTTTGGAGAGGGGATCTATGTTTCTTATTTATGGTGCTTCATAAACTTGTTCTAATGCTTATGTATCATGTATTGACTCATTTTTATCATAGTTAAGTTTATATAATTCCCTATTCTCATGTTTTGTGACGGTTTTTGGTATGTCCCACTTTGAGTCGGTTTTTACATATGTTACGGTTTGATCACTAATTTCCTATGTGCTTTGTACTCTCATTCCCTTGGCTACCTCCACGTTTGTAAGGCTGGAATGTCGGAACAGGGATGTATCCTTACTGCTTAATTGCATGTGTTAGTTTGCATACGACGACGTTGTTGGGAGGCGAACGCTTTGCGTTGATCGACCCGGCCGTCAAATGTTGTGTACTTGCGAGGTGGTGTTATTTGCATGTAGCGTACCGCTTGTTATGAGGCTTGTGCTCTTTTCCGCCTCTTTCGTGAATGTCGACCGAATTTAGGGTACTCGGCGTCAATGATTGACCGAGTCTTGGATGCGAAATGTCATCGCATGTCGAATCGGAAAATGGTCTATTCCGAGAGTCTGGCCAGGTTTAGACCAGGACCGGATATTTATATCGTCGTGCTACCAGGAGGAAATTAGTCTACATATACGAAATGTCATCGTTTATGCGTTCAGGGAATGTTTTTATCCCGTGGATGCCTTTTAATCATACTTGCCATGTACACGGTGCTAGTGCGTTTCATTTACCGTGAGAGATGTCGTCAATGTATTGGTACGTTTGAATGGGTGATTATATGATGGATTTGTTGGAGCCAGTGTCCTCCACAGTTAGTGCAATAACATAAATAAATCTCTGTAGGTTCACAGGGTATACTTTGTATAATAATCAGTTGATTAACGTTTATCAATAACGATTGGCTTGCTAGATAAGTTTGACGTTATTGTCATACAGATGGCGGTGATCAACTGGTCCCTAAAAGTCACACCTAAAGGATGTGTTTGAGAGATGTGATTATTTGAGAAAATAATCATATTGATGCCCTATTATATGACTAAAAGGTTAGTCAGGGTATTTGACTAAAAGGTTAGTCAATGTGATGATGAGACGATTATTTAATAACGATTAAATAAAGTTAGCTGAGACGAATTAACTGTAATTCGTAAATTGGATATATAATGTAAGCTAATTAAACATAAACCGTTATAATTAATTGACAAATTATAAATATACGGATATTTATAATTAATGATGTATCATAATGTCGGTCCAGGTAAAACGACGATTATAAGATAGTACATTATATTGGAAGCTAAAATGACCAAAAATGAAAGTATCCAGATACACTCGGTTTTTAGTCAATGGGTAGTTATTTTTGAGGAGACAAAAATCTCCCCATATAAAAACCCTATGTGCCGTGAGAAATAGGTGAGCAGAAAAGAGTAAATTGAGATTTTGCTTTTTCTAACCTAATTCCTCACTAACTGCCTCCATCATTCACACAGAAACAAAAGTTTACAGTAACTTTTGACAAAAACACAAAACAAAAGGTTAACAGTAACTTTTGAAAACTTCTAGCAACACAAGGGCATTTCTCATACAGTCTTGGGTGCAACGATTAGGAGGATATCTACTTTGATATCTCTGTTCTTTACGCCAATTGCTAGGACCGGAGGTTGATTTCTAAATCTATACTCTTATTCTTGTTTTCGTTTATGACTAGTATAATAAAGTTATTACTATTTCGTTATAATCCTATAATAATTGTATTGTGGTAATACCGATTTCCCACAAGTGGTATCAGAGCATAGGCCACGAAATTGTTTTAATTTGATTTCATAAACCGCAACTGTTTATGCCGCTGTGTGTTTGACTCGATCGAGGACTTTAGTGTCTCGATCGAGCAGTTTTTGTGAGTTTTTGGTCGATCGAGTACTTGTGTTCACTCGATCGAGCAGTTTTCTCAATTTTTTGGTCGATCGAGTACTTGTGTTCGCTCGATCGAGCAGTTTTTCGCAAATTTTTGGTCGATCGAGTGATGTTTATACTCGATCGTGGTCCCTGTTTGTCGACTAGGAAGAATTAGTCGATCGAGAGACTTTATTGTTTAATTTCTTCTCGATCGAGTACTTTACTGAATCGTATTTCCTTTCGTATTCGTTTTCATTTAGATTTATTTTGTTATTTTAATCTGTTAAAATAACATACAATAGATTTGTAGATGTTTTAATTTAATAAAGATTAGATTAAAATGAAAATGAAAATGATGTTGAATGAGTTTATCATTTGAAAGGATATTATTTTTCCCTATTTTGTCGATAAGAACCGTTATGCTGAAGAAAAATTTTTGCCGAAAAATTTATGCTGAAAAAAAAAAACCTGTTTTTCGTGTTCAAGTTTTTTAGGCCTTTAATTGTACATTATTCGGATTGTGTATAATTAATGTGAATCGGTTCACATATGCTGAATATCTTACATTTTAAAGCAGTTTGAAATGTTTAGGATAGTTCATTTTATCTGTAAAATGAATCGAGATTGTAATTGATGTGGGTAATTACAGAATCACCACGTAATTATAATCGATGTTAAAGGGTGGTTTGGATAATAAAACATCGTAATAACTGTATTATGACTTGCATGTTTTATTTTAGTTGGTGCTTTTATAATGTTTTTGGATTGTTTGAATGATTTTTAACGTATTTTTACAATCAGTTGTAACTTAGTGTGGCCTTAGTAGATTATGTTTTCGAAATGATGGAAACATAGTCTTGGATGTATTTTGAGATCTCGAATCTCCATTATTTTTAGTTTTGGGTTTTGAAATTAGTATGTAATAAATAGGATCTATGTAATTTTATTTGTTGTAATTTCAAAGAAGACTAAAGATGGAGATTGGAGCTCACTCCCGCTACATGGACCAAGAAGGGTGATCAAGTCAAGCTTTGAGGGTCCAATCTGTTGGATTCCAAGTTGTATTCATACTTTTTGGTAGGATAGGCCACACTAGGACATGTTTTTCTTTTTACGTTTTTCATTCTCGTTTGCTTTCCATCACATGATAGATAATTGCATCATATTCCGCCTAAACCAAACCACCTAATATAAATGCATGAAAATGATTCATATAGATTGAATAATTTTAATCATGGACATACAGATGTCACTCGCTTTTAGGGCCATCACCTTAGTTTAAATCATTCTTGAGTTGCTAGACATTCGTTCACTTAAAATGAATTAAAGTTAAGATGATGGGACCTTCCCCTATAAATAAAATTGAGACTAGTCTTTATAGGGAAAACTACTATGAGCCCCTTCTTCGTCGGAAGTCATAATATGAGCCCTTCTACGTTGGGTAAGTAGTGAGTGTTGACCAATTTTATCTCAACATTATAGTACGAGTAATATCTCGTGATTATGATGGACTAAAGATAGAATTTACAGAAGTTTATCGACCAGGAATTCTAAAAGTAGAATTAGCCAAGAGGTTGGCTTATCAATTTACAGAAATTGAGTCTTGGGATCATTTATATAATTCTTGAGGGAGGTCAATTCTATAAATGCACGAGTCATCGAATTAAACAGTTTTTCCTTTAGACTCAAATTTAAAACGATGAAACTTATCATATTTATTTTCTTTTTCCACAGTCATATATTCAGATATAACTGCTAATAACAAAATGGCTGGCCATACTGATGACCCAATGCCAAGTGCCACGCTCGGACGTGAGTCCTGGCTTAAGATGTTCATGGACACTATGAATCAGTCAACACGACTGAAGAATAACGGGTCCAACTTTGAGGACTGGGAGGCGGCATTACGGAATGCTGCCATTGCTGACGGTAAGCTCAAGTACTTGACTGAGCACTACCGCCAAACCCAGGCCCCAATGCAGGAGCAAATGAATCACTTGCTTATAGTGATTTCGTAATGGAGGCGGGTGCGATAAAGAACGTACTCATCTTTTCAATGGAATCAAATTTGCAAAGGCGATTCATTGCCCAAGGTGCAAACAAGATTTTCACCACGCTCTCTAACGAGTTCTCAAAAGCTCCGAGGATCGTTAGCTATGAGCATACCTGTCGCTTCTTTGAAGCGAAACTCCAGAGGGGCCAAGCAGTTAGCCCACACATTCTTGACATGATTGAGAATGTCGAGAAACTGGAGGCACTTGGTTGCAAAATCGATGAGAAGATCGTCATAGACCGCGTTCTTCATTCACTTCATGATGGTTTTGCCCTTTTTCAGGGCAAATTACTATATGAATGATATGAAGAAGAGTCTTCATCAGCTCCACTCACTCCTTGTACAGACAGAGAGTGATCTGAAATTGAGTGGAGTCTGAAACAGGGACGTTATCATGCTTGCCAACAAGGGCAAAGGCTAGAGGCAAGGCTAAGGCAAAACCTAGATGTAGGGAAGCCGAATTCAAAAAGCCAGGGCAAGGCAAGAGTGGGCCTGGTGAGTCTAGCGGTAGCTCACAAGGCAAGACAAAGAGCGATGAAGGTAACGTGGAGGGCCACCATTGCCACAAGATTGGGCATTGGAGGAGGAACTGCCTCGTGTACCGAGAGGACATTAAAGCAGGCCGCGTCTCTCCTGTTGGTATGTCTTCTTCTTTTATTCATATGATTGAGATCAACCATGCAAGTTTCAGAACTTGGGTACTAGATAATGGTTGTGGTTCTCATCTGTGCAATCATTTGCAGGGCCTAAGAAACATCACAACTCTCGCAAGGGGTGATGTGGACCTGCGAGTGGGGAATGGAGCAAGAGTAGCTGCCGTTTCAGTGGGAACATATGTAATCCAACTCCCGAGTGGATTTGAGTTTATTCTGAATAACTGTTACTATGTACCTAGTTTATCTAAAAACATTATTTCAGTTTTCGTACTTGATAAGGACGGTTTTTCGTTTGTAATAAAGGATAATAGCTGTATTTTCTCTTTAAACGAAATGATTTATGGTAAAGCAGTTTCCATGAATGGGATTTATGTTTAAGATCAAACCACAGATATAATGCATGTGAGTAGTAAGAAAGCAAAGGTTGGTGACAAAGATCAAACCTATTTATGGCATTGTCGTATGGGACACATAAATGAAAAACGCGTGAAGAAGCTCATTGACAATGGGGCTATATCCCCATTTGACTATGAATCTTTTGGCACGTGTGAATCATGTCGCATAGGCAAAATGACTCGAATTTCCTTCAAAGGTGTTGGAATGCGCGCTGCTGACCTATTAGGACTCATACATACTGATGTGTGTGGACCTATGTCAATCAACGCTAGAGATGGCTATAGATATTTTATCACTTTCACGGACGATTTGAGTAGATATGGTTATGTCTACTTAATGAAGCATAAAAGTGAGTCCTTTGACAAGTTCAAGGAATTCCAGAATAAGGTTGAAAACCAGCTGGATAGAAAGATTAAAGCACTACGTTCAGATCGTGGTGGCGAATATCTTTCGAATGAGTTTGATCAACACCTTAAAGACTGTGGTGTAGTACTACAGTTAACTCCACCTGGAACACCACAATTGAATGGTGTGTCCGAACGGAGAAATCGAACATTACTTGATATGGTTCGATCCATGATGAGTCACACGGTTGTACCTGACTCATTGTGGGGTTATGCTCTTTTGTCAGCTGCTTTAATACTTAACCGAAGTCCGTCTAAAGCTGTAGACAAGACTCCATATGAATTATGGAAGGGAACGGTCCCTAACTTGTCCTTTATTCGGGTTTGGGGCTGCGAGGCTTATGTCAAGTGGAGACCTGACGATAAGCTCGGCCCACGATCGGTCAAGACATACTTTATTGGTTATCCAAAAGGGATGTTTGGTCATTACTTTTACTCGCCTACCGAACATCGAGTTTTTGTTGCGGCTAGTGCGACGTTCTTAGAGAAAGAATTTCTCGAGAATAGGACAAGTAATGGAACCTTCGAACTGTCGGAGATTCAAGAACCAACAACCGAGCAACCAATGGAGGAAACTGTTCCTTCATCATCAGCTGCGGTAAATATTCCTTTGGAACCTAGGAGGTCGGGTAGACAATCTATTCCTCCAGACAGATACATTGGTATGGTCGAGGAGAATGAGAGTGATGACGTTTTACTCCTAGAGAGTAACGAACCCGCTACCTATAAAGGTGCCATGAAACCTGTTCCGACTCTAAGCTATGGCTTGATGCCATGCAATCCGAGATGGACTCTATGTATGAGAATGACGTATGGGATCTGGTTGACTTACCTGATAAGGTTCGGCCTCTTCAGTGCAAATGGCTTTACAAAATAAAGCATTCTGTAGAAGGACAACCAGATACCTACAAGGCACGACTAGTGGCAAAAGGTTTCACTCAAGTGCACGGATTGCATTATGATGAAATTTTTGCACCCGTAGTAATGTTGCGTTCCATTCGGATAATCTTAGCGATTGCCGCTTTTCATAACTATGAAATTTGGCAGATGGATGTAAAAACCGCCTTCTTAAACGGTTATTTGGAGGAGGAGTTGTACATGGTACAACTGATGCGTGTATTTTATATAGACTTTGTAGTCCATTTATTGCACGCATTTATATGTCATTTAGGTGATATTATATCACCATATGCCCCTATTTGGCTACTTTGTAATTTCATTACTATTTTGCAGGTACAAGCTGCGTAGTAGTGGAAACCGAGCCGAAACAGTCCACTTTGCATGCATTTAGGAGAATGGAAGGAACGGAACATAAGCTCTTGCATGGGAAAGCGTAAAACCGCTCGCAATCAAGTCCAAAGCCGTGTCCAACGCTGCACGATAGGCCAAAAGACCTCGATCGATTATATATTTGGTCGATCGAGGAGAGTTGAAGGGAAAAGTTGCTCGATCGAGCTGTCCTGTGCTCGATCGAGTAGTTGCTGCTGAAATGTTGCTCGATCGAGTAGAATTGTTACTCGATCGAGTGATTTCCTCCAATAAAGTCCTCGATCGAGTGGTTATTTCCCTCGATCGAGTAGAATTTATCATGGGCCTTAAGTCCGTAGCTTAATTAGGGTTTAAGAGTTGTGTTTTGCATTATATAAACTCTTATTCGTCGTCATTAGCATTATTGAGATTCGGAGTCATTAGGACTCAGAACCATTAGGGTTCGGAATCATAGACATTAATCTTCCTTTAGTTTTCTGAACTTTTAATCTTTGGTTTGCATTCGGGTTTATCGACGTGGAGTTGTTCTTTACGCCGGATTTGCTAAGATTGTAAACTTCTTCTTTTCTCTCTTTCTTAACCTTAGTCTTAATTACTGTTTCCTCTTCTTTAATTACTGCTTTATTATTGTCATGCTTGTTAATTGCGATTTTATTATGTCAATCGTCATATGTTTAATCGTCTTAGTTAGCATTGTTAATAACATGAGTAGCTAATTCTCTTGTATGTTAGGATGAGGGAAACTGTAGTAGAGGCATGTTAGGAAAGATTATTTTAGTTAGTCGTGAGAATCAGTCTAAGCAATTTAATTGAGGTTTAGTCGAATGAGTGCACGCATGAGACTAGGCTAGGTAGTTAACCCCGACCTGGATCGAGAGATTGGAAGGGAAGGCTTGCTTAGAATTGATAGGTGACTCCTAAGAGGACGAGAGTTAATTAGGAAAATCCCTAGGGCGGTTTGAGACCGAGAGGAGAAAACCATTGCTCTTCTCATTAATAAGATTGACTGACTTAGTTGACCCATAGATGCTGATACTGCAGTAGACTGAATCCTAGCATATTTCTCTCTTATCTGATTTATTTCTTATTTATTTCTATCTTTTACTTCTCTTCCTTTAATCTTCTTTAGTTTGTTAAAACAATTTCAAAACCCTCAAATTGTTAGTGACAGATTTAAATTACAGTTAGTTAGTTTCCTCCCTGTGGAGATCGACCCTACTTCCGCTATCTTCTTAGTTAGTAGACTTAGGTTTTATTTTTGGTGTATAACGACCACATCAAATTTTGGCGCCGTTGCCGGGGAGGCAATTTAATTTTCTGTTATTTATTTCTGTCTCGTCTTAAGGAATTTCTAACTACTTAAGACTGTTCTTATCTTTCTCTCTATAGTTGTGTATGCGCAGGTAGAGAGGGATAGATAAGACTGTTTAGGAGGAAGACTTGAGTACTCCTGATTCCGTCTTCGACTGTTGAGATTACCGTACTAGCGAAGATGAAAGAAGTTCACACATGTTCGAGTAATTCAGAAGTGGAGCTAGACTCCCAGCAAAGACCGTATGTGTGGAAGAAGAAGGCGGAAATTACCATTGCTGAGGGTACTTCCGCAAGTCAAAGGCCTGACGGTGGCCTTGTCATGAACCTATTTGGTTATTAGCCGGGTTTGCAACCCCGTGCAATTTGTAAAAACAATTTATTGCGTTTTCGTAGACAATTAGACAATTAGACGTTACGCGATAATCCGTAGTTTAGATAGACAACTTGTTTTCCTGTTAGACAATGCTTGGTATTTTTCTTTGGGTATCGTTTGGCATCGTTTTTGCAGGAAAACAAAGAGGAAATCAACTGCTCACAGTCAACGGCCGTGCAATTCAGAATATGCTCGATCGAGCAAAGGACATTACTCGATCGAGTGGTTTTACCTGACAATGTGCTCGATCGAGTAGAATTTCTGCTCGATCGACCCCCAGTTTGATGCTGGTTTGGGGAAGCTTCTGTTTTGTAAGTTCTTCTGTTTTTTCTTCCACTCCTTACATATATTTCATTCTTTAGGAACCTGTATTAGGTTTCTTTTTTTTTCCCTTTCCCTTATATGCTTTTGTGCTATAGCCAATGCGGACATTGTCTGTTTTGGTTTGGGGAAGTGTTTTACATCCTTTTGCGTCTGCATTTGCATTTGTATTGCATTCACGTTTACATTCATGTTAATTAGAAAAAAATTGAAAAAAATCAAAAAATATCACGTTTATTTTTGTATATAATTGAGTCGGATTGGAGTCTTGTTCATGATGAAATTGCACTACAAGTTTATTTTTTGCTATTTTTTGCACCTTTCTTGAGTTATTTAGTAAAATCGAAATAGTGAACTATTGAATTTTGTCTTGGAATTTAATTTTGGCTAGTAGACTTGACTCAACATTTTGGCAAACTACTTATATATTCTGAGATTTTAGAGCCTATAACTGGTGACATCCATGACCAGTTCATCTAGGAATGAGAGTAGTTACTCCCCACATCTCGTGTCATTTACTTGTATATGAATTTTGATTTCTTATTGCCTGCACGCATTGGGTTTGTGGTCGGTATTACGTGTTTTGAGAATTTTTGCATCTCCCTTTTTCTCATTTTACCCCATTAACTCCACATAAAGCCATATCTGCCTGTTGCCCTTAACTACATTCCAAACTGAGCCTACCTTTGCCGAGCTAGTTTAGTAGTCGAGGTATATTTTACAGTTGTGTCAGTTTTTGGCTCGTTTCATTGATTGGAGTGGGTATTTACGAGAAAAAGAAGTGAAGTGAGAATAGTGCCTCGATCGAGTAGCTTTCAGCTCGATCGAGCAGATTTTGTGTTTTTGTGCCTCAATCGAGTGACATGTTCTGCTCGATCGAGTGGTTTTCCTCAGTCAGCCAAGAAAGAAAAAGAAAAGAAAAGAAAAAGAAAGAAAAAATTAAAAAATATATATTGGAAAAAATAATTGGCTGAAGTTGTGTTGTTTACACCTCCTGTGCTTATCATTATTTTGTCGAGGTGTTTTATGGGATTTGTGTTGTTTATGCCTATATATGTTAAGGCATCGAGCTTAATTTTTGATTGTTGGAAGATGGAACGAGTTCTATTGCGGTCTTGTTAGGAATTAGCTTGGCTATTTACCCTTACATTTCCATTAATTGTTTTACCCCTTCTTACCAATTAGCCTCACATATCCATATTTTTGCAATTGTTCGGCACGTAATAGTCCTTGAACGGTGGTTATGCGTGTGTACGGTGCTTGAATCATCTTTCATGTTAGTTAGCAATGCATATTGTGTCGGTCGTAGTCTAGGTGAGTGACTATATTTTCTTTTCTCTTTCTTATGCATATTTACTTACCATTTGCTTGATGAGAGAAGAGTGATCCGTGAGAGTCCGAATTTGGTTGAGTCTTGCAAGGTCGAAAGTCTAATTTATTTCCAAGATTGTATAAATTCGTTCACTTTCGTATTGAGCTTTGTAGCGATTAAATGAGTGCATTGAACTGTTTAATATTGACTTGTAGCTAGCTCTGAGACTTGCTCCATTTCCCCTAGGTTTATTTTGTTCCATATAGCTGCATTTAGTTTGCTTGAGGACAAGCAAAGGTTTAGTTTGGAGAAGTTTGATGCGTGTATTTTATATAGACTTTGTAGTCCATTTATTGCACGCATTTATATGTCATTTAGGTGATATTATATCACCATATGCCCCTATTTGGCTACTTTGTACTTTCATTACTATTTTGCAGGTACAAGCTGCGTAGTAGCGGAAACCGAGCCGAAACAGTCCACTTTGCATGCATTTAGGAGAATGGAAGGAACGGAACATAAGCTCTTGCATGGGAAAGCGTAAAACCGCTCGCAATCAAGTCCAAAGCCGTGTCCAACGCTGCACGATAGGCCAAAAGACCTCGATCGATTATATATTTTGTCGATCGAGGAGAGTTGAAGGGAAAAGTTGCTCGATCGAGCTGTCCTGTGCTCGATTGAGTAGTTGCTGCTGAAAAGTTGCTCGATCGAGTAGAATTGTTACTCGATCGAGTGATTTCCTCCAATAAAGTCCTCGATCGAGTGGTTATTTCCCTCGATCGAGTAGAATTTATCATGGGCCTTAAGTCCGTAGCTTAATTAGGGTTTAAGGGTTTAAGAATTTACCATTAGGGTTCGGAATCATAGACATTAATCTTCCTTTAGTTTTCTGAACTTTTAATCTTTGGTTTGCATTCGGGTTTATCGACGTGGAGTTGTTCTTTATGCGGATTTGCTAAGATTGTAAACTTCTTCTTTTCTCTCTTTCTTAACCTTAGTCTTAATTACTGTTTCCCCTTCTTTAATTACTGCTTTATTATTGTCATGCTTGTTAATTGCGATTTTATTATGTCTATCGTCATATGTTTAATCGTCTTAGTTAGCATCGTTAATAATATGAGTAGCTAATTCTCTTGTATGTTGGGATGAGGGAAACTGTAGTAGAGGCATGTTAGGAGAGATTATTTTAGTTAGTCGTGAGAATCGATCTTTGCAATTTAATTGAGGACTAGTTGAATGAGTGCACGCAGGAGACTAGGCTAGGTAGTTAACCCCGACCTGGATCGAGAGATTGGAAGGGAAGGCTTGCTTAGAATTGATAGGTGACTCCTAAGAGGACGAGAGTTAATTAGGAAAATCCCTAGGGCGGTTTGAGACCGAGAGGAGAAAACCATTGCTCTTCTCATTAATAAGATTGACTGACTTAGTTGACCCATAGATGCTGATACTGCAGTAGACCGAATCCTGGCATATTTCTCTCTTATCTGATTTATTTCTTGTTTATTTCTATCTTTTATTTCTCTTTCCTTTAATCTTATTTAGTTTAGTTCAAAACCTTTTCAAACCCCCAGATTGTTACTGACAGATTTAAATTACAGTTAGTTAGTTTCCTCCCAGTGGAGATCGACCCTACTTCCGCTATCTTCTTAGTTAGTAGACTTAGGTTTTATTTTAAGTGTATAACGACCACATCAACAACCCGAAGGTTTCATTGATCCTAAAAATCCTAAGAAGGTATGCAAGCTTAAGCGTTCCATCTATGGACTTAAGCAGGCTTCTCGGAGTTGGAATCATCGTTTCGACCAGGTGATAAAAAAGAATGGATTTACTCGATCGGTCGAGGAACCATG
This sequence comes from Heliosperma pusillum, assembly GCA_022085475.1. Lineage (NCBI taxonomy): Eukaryota > Viridiplantae > Streptophyta > Magnoliopsida > Caryophyllales > Caryophyllaceae > Heliosperma > Heliosperma pusillum. Next base: position 53,324 of record JAIUZE010002772.1, on the reverse strand, counting down.
CTTATATATCAAGTCGAGTGGGAGCAAGATTGTCTTCCTAATATTGTATGTCGATGACATACTCTTGATTGGGAATGACATACCTCTCTTAACTTCGGTAAAAGTTTGGTTAAAGAACCATTTCCAGATGAAAGATCTGGGCCAGGCACAAAGAATTTTGGGGATCCGTATCTACAGAGATAGATCACGACGGATGTTATCCCTCAGTCAGGAGTCTTATATAGATAAGATTCTTGAGAGGTTCAGCATGACCAACTCCAAGAAGGGGAACCTTCCAATGGTCTCTGGGATGCAGTTGAGTAAAGCTCAAGCACCAAAGACATCGGAAGAGGTCGAGCGCATGAGTCGGATTCCTTATGCATCAGCTATAGGATCGATCATGTATGCCATGATATGCACACGTACAGACGTGGCATATGCATTGAGTATGACAAGTCGATACCAAGGCAATCCAGGTGAAACACACTGGATGGCTGTTAAGAATATCCTTAAGTACCTACGGAAGACTAAGGATTGGGTATTGACTTATGGAGGCGACACTGAGCTATGCGCAATCGGTTACGCAGATGCTAGCTTCCAAACGGATCGAGATGACTCGAAATCTCAGTCTGGATTCGTTTTTACTCTTAATGGCGCTGCGGTCAGCTGGAAAAGCTCCAAACAAAGTGTTATAGCAGATTCTAAGACTGAGTCCGAGTACTATGCTGCTTCAGAGGCTGCGAAGGAAGCTATATGGATGCGTCAATTCTTACAGGGACTAACTGTAGTTCCTAGTTCGGATGACCCGATCACCATCTATTGTGATAATAGTGGTGCCATCTTCCAGGCTAAGGAGCCTAAGTCCAGCAACAAGTCTAGGCATGTACAACGGAAGGCTCACATGATCCGAGATTACGTGGAGCAAAGGGAGATAGTGATAGACAAGATTGCTACGGATGATAACGTCGCAGATCCGCTCACTAAACCATTGAGATATGATAAGCATGAAGGGCACGTTATTTCCATGGGAATCAAACGTGTTCCTGAGTTGTATTAGTTGTTTTATATGGATTAGACACCTGTATCTTTTTCATAAAAACTATCTATAATATCATCGTTTTGTTTTATATTTTGTTTTTCATGTGGGTTGTACTGACAACATTGAACACCACAAAGTGAACTGAATTACATTATATATGTTTTGGTCCATAATCGCCTACATAAGCTGATAACTCTGGCAATTATTCTGTGCAGTCGATTGATGGTGGGTTCAATGAGCCATAAGTCAAACAGTTGACTGATCGATCACATATGCGAGTTATAATGATACCTCGCAGGACAATTTTGTGACAACGTTATGGAGTCCTAAATGTTTCAGAACATTAGGTGCCAGGTCGTGGATAGGACATCCATAGTGTTCATAGAGTCGATTCTTTTGACTATCGACTGTCTCTTGAGATAAAGATAGTTTTTGGGTAACTTTGGTTTCTTTCTCATGGTCGACCGTAACAGGAGGTCAAAGCTAGATATTCACTGGGTCATTTCATACTGCGCTTGTATCTGCTAGATTCGAGTTGAAGAAAATATCCAACCTTTATCAGGATATGATATTTCTCAGGGCCACTCGAGGAGCTGTAACTGAAATGCATGGCCATGCTCGAATGAAGATTCGTTTATCAGTTAAGTTACTCTCTAGTCGGGGAAACCACTCTTGATACTGATCACTTGTAAACTACGACCTTTGTGAATACGGACTTTGCAAATTGGTTTACATTGAGTGGGAGAAATTTATTATGGATATGAGAATCGGTTATCGCACATACACTTGTACGGACAAGTGGAAGATTGTTGGAGCCAGTGTCCTCCACAGTTAGTGCAATAACATAAATAAATCTCTGTAGGTTCACAGGGTATACTTTGTATAATAATCAGTTGATTAACGTTTATCACAGGGTATTTGTGAGAAAAAGAAGAGAAGTGATGAATAGTACCTCGATCAAGCAGCTTTTAGCTCGATCGAGCAGATTTTGTTTGATACCTCGATCGAGTGACTTATTTCACTTGATCGAGGGGTTTTCCCTCGATCAGCCAAGAAAAAAAAAACAAAAAAAAAAGAAAGAAAATGAAAAAAAATATAATGAGAAAAAAATAATTGGCTGAAGTTTTTGTTATTTACACCTCCTATGCTTATTATCATTTGTCGAGGTGTTTTATGGGATTTGTGTTGCATTTGCCTAGATATGTTAAGCAGGAAGGCATCGAGCTTAGTTTTTGATAGTTGGAAGAATGGAACGAGTTCTATTACGGTATTGTTAGGAACTAGCTTGGCTATTTACCCTCACATTTCCATTAATTGTTTTGCCCCTTCTTACCAATTAGCCTCACTTATCCATATTTTTGCAAATGTTCGGCACGTGATAATCCTTGAACGGTGGTTATGCGTGTGTACGGTGCTTGAATCATCTTTCATATTAGTTAGCAATGCATGTTGTGTCGGTCGTAGTCTAGGTGAGTGACTATACTTTCTTCTCTCTTTCTTATACATATATACTTACCATTTGCTTGTTGAGAGAAGAGTGACCCGTGAGAGTCCGAATTTGGTTGAGTCTTGCAGGGTCGATAGTCTAATTTATTTCCAAGATTGTATAAATTCGTCCACTTTCGTATTAAGCTTTGTAGCGATTGAATGAGTGCATTAAACGGTTTAGCATTGACTTGTAGCTAGCTCTGAGACTTACTCCATTCCCCTAGGTTCATTTAGTTCCATATTTCTGCATTTAGTTTGCTTGAGGACAAGCAAAGGTTTGGTTTGGGGAAGTTTGATGCGTGTATTTTATATAGACTTTTTAGTCCATTTATGCACGCATTTCTATGTCATTTAGGTGATGTTATGTCACTATATGCCCCTATTTGGCTACTTTGTACTTTCATTACCATTTTGTAGGTACAAGCTGCGTAGTAGCGGAAACTGAGCCAAAACAGTCCACTTTGCATGCATTTAGGAGAATGGAAGAAACGGAACAGAAGCTCTTGTATGGGAAGCGTGAAACCGCTCACAATCAAGCCCAAAGCCACGACCAGCACTATGTGTTAGGCCAGAGGACCTCGATCAACCATATCTTTGGTCGATCGAGGGGAGTACTGATGAAGAAGACCTCGATCGACTGATATTCTCGAATAAAGGCCTCAATCGAAGGAGATTTTCCTTCGATCGAGTGAAATCTATCACGGGCCTTAATTCCGTAGACTAATTAGGTTAGAATTCGTGTTATGCATTATATAAGACTCTTAGTTCGTCATTATTTAGAGGAATCAACTACTTAGCAGACACTTATCATTCACCATTAGTTGCTGAACCTTCTTAATCTTTAAGTTTACATTCGGGTTTATGATCGACGCGGATTTGTTCTTTACGCCGGATTTGCTAAGATTGTAAAACTCTTTTCTCTCCTTTATTCTTAATCTTTGTTCTAGTCTTAATTACTGTTTTACCTTTCTTAATTGCTGCGTTATTGTTCTTTATGCTTGTTAATTACGATTATATCATGTCTAATGTCATATATTCAATCGTCTTTATTGCTAGCATTATTAATAGTATGAGTAGCTAATTCCCTTATATGTTAGGATGAGGAGAACTGTAATAAAGGCATGATAGGATAGAGTATTTTAGTTAATCTTGAGTATGAAAATCAATCTAAGCAGTATAATTGAGGTTAGTCGAATGAGTGCACGCAGAAGACTAGCTAGGTAGTTAACCCCGGCCTGGATCGAGAGATTGGAAGGGAAAGGCTTGCTTAGAATTGATAGGTGACTCCTAAGAGGACGAGAGTTAATTAGGAAAATCCCTAGGGTGGTTTGAGACCGAGAGGAGAAAACCATTGCCCTTCTCATTGATAGATTGACTGACTTAGTTGTCCCGTAGATGCCGATATTGTAGTAGACCGAATCCTAGCATATTTTTCCTTTATTTGATTTATTTCGTGTTAATCTCTACCTTTATTTCTCTTTCCTTAAATCTTATTTAGTTTAGTTTAAAACCATATCAAAACCCCCAGACTGTGACTGACAGATTTAGATTACAGTTAGTTAATTTCCTCCCTGTGGAGATCGACCCTACTTCCGCTATCTTCTTTAGTTAGTAGACTTAGGCTTTTATTTTTGGTGTATAACGACTGACATCATAGTCCCTCCCTTCTTAGGGACTACTTGAACAAGACTGACCCACTTTGAGTCAGAAATAGAATATATGATCCCTGCATCTAACAATTTATGCACCTCTTTTCTAACTACCCTTTGCATAGTCGGCTTCAAACGACGTTGACCCTGCCTACAAGGTTTATGGTCTTCTTCTAAATGGATACGGTGCATACAAAAGTCAGAACTAATACCTTGTAAATCGTCAATGCTATAACCTATAGCCTTTTGTGTCTTCTTCAAACTACCAACAAATCAGTAAGTTGGCTTTCAGATAGGTTTGCACTAACAAAAAGATTCATCTCATGGGAATCAAGAAAAACGTACTTAAGATGAGAGGGGAGGGGTTTAAGTTCAGGTTTCTTTACCTCGGTAACCTTAGGGGGTTACCTAAGCTATACACTTTTTGTAACTCACATTCCTTGTTGGAGCCAGTGTCCTCCACAGTTAGTGCAATAACATAAATAAATCTCAGTAGGTTCACAGGGTATACTTTGTATAATAATAATCAGTTGATTAACGTTTATCAATAACGGTTGGCTTGCTAGATAAGTTTGACGTTATTGTCATACAGATGGCGGTGATCAACTGGTCCCTAAAAGTCACACCTAAAGGATGTGTTTGAGAGATGTGATTATTTGAGACAATAATCATATTGATACCCTATTATATGACTAAAAGGTTAGTCAGTGTATTTGACTAAAAGGTTAGTCAATGTGATGATGAGACGATTATTTAATAACGATTAAATAAAGTTAGCTGAGACGAATTACCTGTAATTCGTAAATTGGATATATAATGTAAGCTAATTAAACATAAACCGTTATAATTAATTGGCAAATTATAAATATACGGATATTTATAATTAATGATGTATTATAATGTCGGTCCATGTAAAACGACGATTATAAGATATTACATTATATTGGAAGTTAAAATGACCAAAAACGAATGTATCCAGATACACTCGGTTTTTAGTCAATGGGTAGTTACTTTGAGGAGACTAAATCTCCTCATATAAGACCTAGAATGAGCCGTGAGAATTGTGAGAGGAATAAGAAAATTCTAACCTAATTTCCATTCTCACAGTAGCCTCCATCTCAACACAGATCACAGATAGAAAAAGTTAACAGTAACTTTTGACAAAATCACAAAACAAAAGTTAACAGTAACTTTAGTTCTCTTTCTAGCAAAGGAGAAGGGTATATCTCATACAATCTTGGGTGCAACGATTAGGAGGATATCTACTTTGATATCTCTGTTCTTTACGCCAATTGCTAGGAACGGAGGTTGATTTCTATATCTCTACTCTTATTCATGTTTTCGTTTATGACTAGCATTATCAAATTATTACTTTTCGTTATAATCCTATTATAATTGTTTTGTGGTAATACCGATTTCCCACATTCCTCTCATGTCAGCAGTTTGTCCATGTCAACTACTTCCTTACTCCGTGAGCTTCCAGCTTCAGCAGTGCTGGAAATTAAGGCGATCTCCAGAGGATCCTTATTCAAACACAAAGAGAGACAGTCATCAACAGTTAAATCCACAATATCGACCCTATGACATGTCTCTTCTAGCATGGGGTGTTTCATTGCATTATCTAAGTTGAAAGTGATAGTGTCATCCCCCACTGTTAGTGTAAGTCTCCCATTCTTAACATCTATAACCGCCCCCGCAGTATGGAGGAATGGTCGTCCTAAGATGATAGGAATTAGGGTGTCCTCAGCCATATCTAATACGACGAAGTCAACTGGTATGAAAAATTTCCCTACTCTAACCGGTACGTCTTCTAAAATTCTCAAAGGGTGTTTAATAGAACGGTCGGCCATTTTTAAGGTCATGGTTGTAACATTAAGTTGACCCATATTTAGCTTTTTACATATATAAAATGGCATTACACTAACACTAGCCCCTAAATCACAAAGGGCTTTATCAATAGCTAAACATCCTATATTACAAGGAATAGAAAAGCTCCCTGGATTCTTTAGCTTAGGTGGTGATCGGGATTGTAACACAGCACTGCATTACTCAGTAAATACAACCGTCTCCACTTAATTAAAGGATCACTTCCTTGTCAATATCTCCTTCATAAATTTTGCATAAGCCGGCACTTGAGTGATCAACCCAGTAAATGGTACACTCACTTGCAAATTCTTGACTACCTCCATAAACCTTCCTAACTGTTTATCGAGCTTGGATTTATGTTGGCGGTGAGGAAAAGGAAGTGTAATGGCGATTGGCTCGGCTTCTTTTGCTTTTGTAGATGAAGTAGAGGACTTGTAGGTCTGATCAGGGGTTGCTCGATCGAGTTTGTCAAAACATGAACTTTCAGGAACTCCTCGAGTAGATTTTTCGGATTTTTCATGGGTTGCTCGATCGAGTAAGGGGAGGTTGCTCGATCGAGCATCCTCTTTTTCAGACAATATTTTGCTGTTTTCCGAATCTTGACGAGCAACTTTCATACTTTCATCGTTCTCACCCCCATTTATTTCCGGGCCTTTGTAATGGGTCCCACTCCTCAAAGTAATAGCATTGGCTTGTTCATGTGGAGGGTGTCCCTGAGGAGGAAGATTACCCGGTTGTTTGTGTGGATTTTGAATTAATTTGAGTATCCATTATCTTGTTATGTGCGAGCAGTTGAGAGATCTGAGCATCTTGCTTTTGTTGTATCATGAGACTTTGCTTCAACATGGCGTTTAATTCCGCCATATCATTACTTGGAAGTGGTGGAGGTGGAGCTTGTTGAAAGTTTTGGCCTCCTTGATTTGGACGGTTGTAATTGCCTTGAGAATTGCGATTTTGAGGAATCACATAAGAGGAACCTTGCTGCTGAGGTGGCCTTGGGGTAGGATTAAGAACATTCTGACCTCGGTAGGAGAAATTTGGATGCTCTCTTGTCTTTTCATTATAGAAGTTAGAGTATGGTGTACCTTGCTTAAAGGATTGAAAAGCAAGTACTTGTTCTACCGTACTCATACACTCTACTGCATTATGCCCCATGGTACCACATCTTCCACAGGTTGGCTCTTGTTGAACCATGGCATGGACCGTTTGTTTATTTTACAAATATTTTGAAGTTTGTAATTCGGCAATTTTAGCAGTTAATGCCTCCAACTGAGCTGCAACGGTATTGTCTGAACCTCCGCGCCTCGCATTACCCCTGGGATTGCCATACTCAGCCGTGTGAGTAGCTATCTCATCAATCAACTTTCAAGCATTAGCATCGGTAGTGTTATTTTGGAATCTTCCATTGGCAGCAGAATCTAGCAATGCTCTCTGATCATCATATAACCCGTTGTAAAACTGGTTGCATAAGAACCAAGTATCAAAATCATGATGTGGAACGGATTTGACAAGCTTCTTGAAGCAAACCCATGCCTTATTAAAGTTCTCAGTGGGACTCTGTTTGAAACTTGTGATTTGACATCGGATGGCGTTGGTTTTCTGTGGCGGGAAGTATCTTTTGTAGAAAGCAAGAGCCAGATAATTCCAATCAGTGATACCAAGTGCATCCACATCTAACTCACCCAACCAATCTTCTGCCCCGTCTCGTAGCGAAAAGGGGAATAACACCAACTTGATTTGATCTTGCGTTACCCCACCCATTAAAGGAATAGAGCAACAATAATTGGTGAATTTCTCCATATGCTTCGCAGGATCCTCAGTGAGGCTTCCTCCAAACATGTTTCGCTCCACCAAAGAGATATAAGATGGACGAATCTCATGGTTCCATTACCCGTAGTAGGGAGTTTGAATCCCTTGGGAATAAAAGCAACGGTAGGCTCCGAATGGCTGGCTAAAGTACGCATGGTTGTAGTGGTAGCAGAAATATGTGTATCCTCTTCTAAGGATGGTTTTTCTGCGACAAATTCAGCGTAAATTGTGTCAAGCGTACTCAAGTTTTCCGCTTCTTGAATTTCCTTCCAAAAGTTTCGTCTAACTCGGAGAGTCCTCTCTGGTTCGGAATCGAAGGGTACGAGATCGGACTTGGAACACCTGGGCATAAACGAACACTAAAGAAAACGATAAGAACGGTCTCCAGGAATTTAGGTTCCCTGAGACGAAGAAAAAGACAAACTAAGAAGAAACAAACAGAAAACTGTTGCCGTCCCCGGCAACGGCGCCAAATTTGATAAGGGTAAAGTCGCGTCACCTTAATCAAAGTAATCCTAATTCACTACTAACTAATAGTCAGCGGTAAGTAAGGTATCGAATCCACAGGGAGGCGGTACTATTCTAATCTGTTAAACTAGGTTCGTCTCTTATAGTAACAATTTCGTGGGTTTTTGATTTGTGTTCCTAAACTAATAGCAAACAATAACAATAAAAGATTGAAATCAATAAGATTTAAAGTCTAGCGTCTCAGGTTCACTAGGATTATTATTCAGGGGTAAGGGTGTAATCAACTATCATGCAATAAAGTTATCTAAGGTCACAAGATCGGTCGATTCAATTATGCCCTTTAGATGTACAATTTAACATGTGATCGCTATCATTAAACGAGTTCTATTCAATTATCTTAGCCTATCTTAGTCTTAACTCGGTCGGTGTTAATCGTAATTTGCGAGACTAATTAATTAATCCAGGCCAGTAATTAAGCAACTAGATTTAAAATGATAATCAAACGATAACCATGCTATTGCAATTCCATTAATTAGTCTATCGCTTCTAACAATCCTAGATCTCCTTTCAACCCTAGATAAAAGATTAGCTACTCATAACGATATTAATAATAACAATAATAAATAAAGTAAACATGATTGACAATAATGAAAGGAGTAACAAATAATAATTAAAGAACTAGAAAGTAACTAATTGAATAACAAAGGAAGATTAAAGAGTATCGATTACAAGCTTGAACTAAAAATAATAGTCTTGATGAATCAATCAAGTAGCAAAGCAAACAAAACTCTAGTTTCCAATATTAAAGCGTACCTAATTATGAAAGACGAGCTTTCCTTTTATAATAATCTAATTAACTAGGTTAAACTAATTTTGGAAATCCGAAAGCTGTCAAATACTAGGCTGCTCGATCGAGCAAAGGTAAATCTACTCGATCGAGCATGACGTCAGCACGACTCGATCGAGCAGAGTACCTTGCTCGATCGAGCATCCTTCATTTGGCTCGTTTCTTCGCTTTTCTTCATTTCTTCTCCATCGCCCTCGATTCCCGTGCATAACCTTCTACGATCTGACTCCGCCTTCATAACAACTCAAAAAGCTCCAAATGCATGCAATCTGCATTAAAACATAATAGAAGCGGCAGAATCGATATTCTAGCTAAAATAGCATAGAAACAAGCAAGGAAAGACAATAAATCGAGTCTTATGTATCTAAGGGAAGCATAAAATATGTAAATAAATAGTGATCATCACTAAGGAAGTTTTGATCATTGATCATAAGAAAGAAAATTCTTTCGTTTCTCAGCAATTGAAATACATAGAGGCTAAACTTTCCAAAGTCAAAGAGCAACGTAATGTGGAGAAATTTATCTTGAAAAATCGCTTTAACGATTTTCATGAAAACTTTAAAAAGAACAATTTCTCCAAGGACTCGAATGTAGACCATTCGAAATGTGAAAAAAGAAATTCAGTCTTTGAAGGAATTGCTTCTACATGCACGAAAAGTTCATGATAAGTGGGAAGGAAGTCAGAAAGTCTTAAACTTCCTTAATGAACAGTCTAACAATAACATGAAAATGGGTCTAGGACATCAATGTTACAGTCGTAGAGACCACGATATGTGCAAATCCACTTCTTTTGATAGTGATTTCAGAAGAAGGAAATATGTCAATCTTTCAGAATATCTGATTTGCAATTATTGTGGTCATACAGGTCATGTTAAACATAATTGTGTTAAATATGTCCATAATAATAAAAATCAAGCTGATTTTGTTAAAGAACATGACGTGTCCAATTTTGATGAGTGTGGACCAGAACCTGAACATGAAAAAATCAGAAACAATGAGTTCATATGGTTTTATGACATGACTTTCGATTACTCATCAAAACCTTCAACATCTATAAAAGTAATGTGAATCAAAAGCAGTCATTCAAACCTAGAATGCATTATGACAATAATAAACCTAAACAACCCTATGTTAAGACCAAAAGAATTATAAAGAAGGTATGGGTTAGGAATGATAAAATTTACAGAATCACTAACCATAAAGGACCCAACTTAGCTTGGGTACCTAAAAGCTGTATTTGATTTCCTTACAGATAATAGTGAAAGAGAATAATCAATGGTATCTCGACAGCGGTTGTTCGAGACACATGAACGGAAATAATTTTGTTTTTCTTTCACTAGATCCCTTTGACGGCGGTAAAGTTACGTTTGGAGATAACAAGAAGGGCAAAATAATCGGTGTAGGTAGGATTGATATATCTTCTTCACATGTTATTAATAATGTTTATCTCGTAAGTGCTCTTAAAAATAACTTACTAAGTATCTCTCAACTATGTGACAAAGGCAACAAAGTCATTTTTCATTCAAATGTCTGTCGTATCATAATTGAAGGTACTAGTAATGTCAATCTTGAGGGTCTACGTAAGAGGAATGTGTATATGATTGATTTGAACACAATTACTATAAATTTCCTTATGTGCATGAAAGCTACCATCGATGATTCATGCTTATGGCACAAGAGGTTTGCACACATTAGTCCAATAATTATAAAGAAACTCAAATTGTGGGATTTAGTTGAGGGCTTACCCTCAATTAAAAGCGAACAAGAAAAAAATGTTTGACTCATGTGCCCGATGCAAACAAGTTAGATCTTCATTTAAACCAAAACGAGCAGTAACTACAAATCTTCCACTTGAGTTGGTACACATGGATTTGTGTGGACCTATGAAAGTTAGAAGCCATGGTGGATCAAGTGAAAGTCCATAGACCGTAATTAGACTCCTCTAATTAGTTACTAAATTACTTGTTAATTTAGTGTTTAATGATCTATGTAACATGCATGCAAATATAAAGACATTATATAAAAGAAGAAATTTCCTCACATTGATATGGAAATAAAATGGGCACAATAAGAACACTTTCTTATTGTTCTTGAGCTAATGTAGAAATTGATCCTCCAACAATCTTCAAATAAGAAGACCTCCTTCTAGTTGCACCCAAGATATACCCAAATAATCACTAGTATTATTAACTAGATACTAATAGTGATATATCTTAATATTATTAATATTACTACCTTTGTAATATATATATGTAGTATAATATTAATTTTAGAGAGTTTTAGTGAGAAGGTTGAAGTTTAGAGATAGGTAGAATAATCACCCAACCAAGTAGTAAAATGAGAACAACTATTGTCCTATTTATAGGCAACATGACCGGCCATAATGCTCTACATGAGCAAATATTTTGTTCATTTTTATTCTTATGCAATGTAGTAGAGTGTAGTAGTGTTTTTAATGATTTTGGTATAATTTATTTTAAAAAAAACGGGTCCCACAATACATAGTTAATTTATTTTACAACTCCTTTGTAAATATAATTAACTAATTAACTCTACCTCAAAATATATGTAAAACCTCAACTAATTTAGTAAATTAACGATTAATTACTAAACTAGATCTTATTTAATCATAGTTAAATAAGATATAAATTTATTAGTCAATTACCGCATAATTGAAAAATAAACTTAATCGAATTTGAATTCTTAACTCAATTTCTAACAATTAACTCTCGTACATATCAAATATATGTAATGGACTAATCAACTGTATCATATACAAATAATTAGTCACTATTTGGGTTTCATCCTATAGGTGTGACCGAAAGGGATCAGTTGATCACCGCCGTCATACGACAATAACGTCAAACTCTAGTCAGCCAACCATTATTGATTTACCTTAATCAACTGACTAATCATATATATATATATATATATATATCCCAATTATAATCCTTAATGAGATTTATTATGTGGCGCACTATTGTGGAGGACACCTAGTCCAACAATCTTCCACTTGTCTGACACAAGTGTGCGTCACCAATTCTCTTGTCTCTTTATCACATCTCCCACTCAACGGAAGATGTTTTTCAGGTCACACTTGCAATTAATTATATCTAGAGTGGTTTTCTCGATATGGAGAGTAACTGTCTGACCGGAAAATCTGCCACAGATTCTTTTCCGAGCATGGCCACGCATTTACAGCAACTACTCCTCGAGTGGCCTGAAGATGTTTGTACCCAACGTGGGTGGACAATTCCTGTTGACTCATCTACTCTGTATGATGCAGATCACCATGACCCAAAAAATGTCCACCGACCTCCATTCACGGTACGACTTAGAACACCAACCAAAGCCAATCGGAAACTGCACCGACTCAGATAGACGGTTGCCAGTCAAAAGAATCGAGTCATTGACATAAGATAGAAGACGCTGCCACGACCAGACATCAATTAATTGATTTAAGGGTCTCTACAGAGGTCACTGTCTAACAGAGTATCATACAGTCTGTCTATATAATCGACCAGTCATCTCCATGACCCCATGGTGCTTAACCAACCATCGATCGATTTACAATCTAGTCACTTCCAGACGTCACCTCATTGAGTGACTAAGGACAAAATACTAAGTTTGTTCTATTCACTTGAATAGGGTTCAATATTTTCTTACAATCTATTCGGATAAACAAATATAAAATTTAGTCAAACTAAATGAAAGCGTTTATAATAAAACTCGAACAATGAACGCAATTATCATATATGAAATAATTAATACAACATTCAATTATTACATATTACATAATCTAAAGGAATTCTGGTACTCGTCTCAATCCCATAGTGACGACATGACCATCATGCTTAGCCTTTGATAAAGGCTTGGTTAAGGGATCAGGAATGTTATCATCTATCCCAACCTTACAAATGTCAATTTCTTTTCTATCCACGCAATCTCTAATTACATGATATTTCCTAAATACATATCTAGACTTTTTACTAGACTTGGGCTCTTGAGCTTGAAAGATAGCCCCACTGTTATCACAATAAATCGTGATAGGATTTTTGGCAGTAGGGACTACTCCTTGTTCTTCCAAAAATTGCCGAATCCACACAGCTTCCTCTGCAGCTTCAGACGCTGCAAGGTACTCTGCTTCTGTTGTAGAATCCGCTGTAACGTTTTGCTTGAAACTCTTCCAGCAAACAGCTCCTCTATTCATCATATATACATAGCCGGATTGGGATTTCATATCATCCCTATCTGTCTAGAAACTGGCGTCCGTTACACGCAACTCAGTCTCACCTTCAAACACTAAGAACGAATCCTTGGTCCTTCTCAAGTACTTAAGGATGTTCTTTACGGCTATCCAGTGACTCTCACCTGGATTGGCTTGGTAACGACTTTTCATGCTCAAAGCATATGCAACATTGGGACGAGTGTACATCATAGAATACATGATTGATCCAACAACGGATGCGTAAAGGATCAATTTCATGCGTTCAATTTCTTCGGGTTTGGTAGGACACTCTGACTTGCTCAACGTGCTCCCACTACCCATAGGAATAAAGCCTCTCTTAGAGTCTTTCATGTTGAACCGATCAAGAATTTTATCAATATAAGTTTCTTGACTTAATGCTAGTATCCTTTTAGATATATCCCTATAGATCCGGATACCTAAGATACGCTGGGCCTCTCCTAAGTCTTTCATTTGGAAATGAATCCCTAGCCACTCCTTCACAGAAGTGACCATTGGAATATCATTCCCAATGAGTAGTATGTCATCTACATACAAGACTAGAAAAGTTACTTTACTCCCACTAAACTTCATGTATAGACATTGTTCCTCGACACTTCGAGTGAAAATGGGTGAAACCTACTTATAAAATTGATGAAATCTTCCTTCTCATTCTGAGTTAGGACCTCTAGAGTACGCATGTTAACTTGAATTTCAGCATTGTCTGCGTATTGTTTGATGAATTCAATTGCACCATCGTCCCAAGTTGCAATCTTCTTGTGATCTAAGGAATAGATCCATTGCTTGGGAATGGTGTCGAGAGATGAAGGAAATATACTTAGGAACATCTATGGTTTAATGCCTTTGATAGACATATAATCCATGAAAGCACGGATGTGGTTCAAACGGTTCTCATGCCCTTTGAATTTCGGGATGTCAGTTATGTTAAAATTGGTTGGAAGCTGGGCATTTACCGCTTCATATTTGCGACTTTTCTCCCTATAGATGTCATCTCCCTTGAGATACATTAGTTGTTCCTCCAAATATTGGAGTCGCTTTTCCGCTCCAGTAAGAACTGGTGGGGTATCGACTTCTGGTTGTCCCACGATGAGTGGAAGGTTGTCGTTCACACTAGGGTCCTGAATGTCTGCGAGAGGTAGCCTAGTTTCTACATCAACGATTCGACTCTCAATGGTATTGAGGCGAGCATAGGTTTGGTCTTGGCTTGTTTGGAGACGAAGGAGTGCAACTAGGAATTTGATCATTACCATTTGGCGCGGGTTGATGAACACTTGCTTGACTGGTTCCAAGCATCTTGGAAAGTGGGCAAGAGACCGACGATGAATCAAAAACGCGATCGACCAATCTAGCGCACTTACTTGAAAAGCCTCGATTTGTGAAGTGGGAGTGTGCCACTGTGTTTTAGTAAGTTTTGAAAATGACTAGTTTTGAAATGTTTGTTCTAGACAACCGTAGTGTGGTTGTAGGAGTGTTGACTCGAAGTGGAAAAATGATTTTGACTAGACACTCGAACAGAGTTTCGACTCATTTCGCGCTACTTTAGGCCACCTTTGAAAATGCTCTAAAGTTTTAAAAAGGATTTTGGTTTTGAAAATTTTGTCCTGGTTTATATACAAAGATGGTAATCACGTAGGGCTTATACACGTTTATACAGGCAGAATAACAGCATGCTGAGTGCATTTAAAATGCTTTTGGCTTAAAAGGTGGGTTGCCATACCAAACAATGAAACCCCAGGTTTGTGGAGAGGTCCTCGCCAAACATGCGTAAGGCCGGTTCCTAGTCCATTCGCTCGAGTAGTGAAAGCCCTTGGTGCTACCATGAGTACACACCGCGGTATGGTTGACGTCAATCGCTATCCATCCATGGATCCAAATACGAACTTGGACCGTCCGGACTGGACGATTGGTCGAAAGGGTTGGGTTAGGCCTAGGAGAGGCCGAATAAAACGACGTAGGAAGATCGAGTAATGAAAACCGATAACTGTCTCATACATACTATTCTCTAACCTTGTTCAAGTTTCACCCTGGGTAACACGTACGTGTATTATCCCCAGCGGAGTCGCCAAACTGTGATACACGGGTTTCGCGATCCTTTCCAAACTGTGGTGCACGTGATACCGCGGCTGGAGAAACGAGGGACAAGCGTGAAAGCACATATTTGTGGAGTCGCCACCAAATTTTGTAGGACGTTGGATCCGTTCGAATACTTCATGTCATGTCAAGACACAAAGTGATGACATGAACACTAAGAACTCGTTACCCTTTGCATTCTATGTCTAGAATGACGCTCGTGGATGCCAATGAACACGGATGTTCACAGAGATCTGAAGTAAGGGGTGAGGGTACGTATTAGGATGCTCTTTTGATGGAACACCTAATCCCGCCGCCTCGATAGCGGCCTCTACTAATGATTAGAGAAACTCTTCTGTTATCGATGTGTTGTCAGTTATATGCATGCAATGCAACATCCACGTTTTAATCCTAGCATGTGAGCTTAGACTATGTCGGTTGACATGTAGTATAGCAATTAATTATGTCGAATTGGATTTAGATTCGATTGCATGTGAGAACACAATTAATTAATTCATACAATGATTATGAAATAAATCACAAAAGAACAAATATTACAATGGATTTCATGATCTATGTCGGAAATATGTCTAAAGATTAAATGAATTAAAGAAAAGAAATAATAAAACTAAACGAATCAGATTAGCAGTGAGAATTCGAATAATAGTCGATTTATTATCTAATTAAACTACGTCAAAACGAACCAGGAAATTCAAAGACAAAAACCAGCCCGGAAGAGGCGCAGCGATCCTCTAAAAAATGTGATACATGGGTTTCGTGATCCTTTCCAAAATTGTGGTGTACGGGATACAACAGATGGAGAAACGAGGGACAAGCGTGAAATCACGCATTTGTGGAGTCGCCACCAACTTTTGTGGGAAGTTGGAACTGTTCGAATACTTTATGTCATGTCAAGACACAAAGGAATGACATGAACACTAAGATTTCGTTACCCTTAGCATTCTAAGTTAACGTTTAGTGATTGCTCTGACTCGAATGTACGTAGAAAGTGCCCTCGTTAATTAGAGGATTTAAATCGATTGAAAAATTTGATTATGTAGTGGTCAAATTTGTCGGTGTAGATAACTCGAATCTACACTTTCCGCCAACCACCCAGTGATGATTGAATTGCATGTTTGGTACAACGAACGATTTGAAATAATTCGTAAGTTTATCGTCAAGTGATAGTCAATTAGTTGTGTCTACCCCTTGGTCGTCATCTACATACCGATACGGTCGTTTTGACAGTTGTTAGAGTCATTTTGGAGTCCGGGTGAAAAACCACTTCATTTTCTATAAACCGTCTTTTAAAACCGTGTCTGAACGCTCGAGAATATTCCGGATATTTTAATGTTTCAAAAATTATATTTTTTTGGTAAAATATCTTCATATTTTATTTAGAAGAGAACCCGAAATGTACCGCAATTCCCATAAAGAAAAGCAGAAATCTTTCTTTCAAAGTACGAAACTGCTCGAGAAATAACGCAGCAGGAGCTACGCCTCTTCCAAGAGTCGAAATGCCTGCTGCACTTCTTCCCCAACTCGTTTTACCTGTTTCTGGAATATTTTCTAGTTTTCTTTCCGTGTCCGAGTTATTCTAAAACTCTTCGAATTTGTCCCTATATAAGGAGAGGTTCGTGCACACTTTCAAGGCATGCGAGTGTTCCGCGGATTCTTTCTCTCTGTTTGCATTCTAGATCTTACTCTAAGCATTTTGACAACTAAGTGCTTGATCAATCGACCACGTAAGCTCAGATCCTTCTGGGTACCTATCACGTTATTACATTGACCTACCAATTTGACCAACTCAACAATAATCAATATTAACTAATCTATCGTTCCTCTTACGAGGGCACTTTCTTTACATTCGAGTCGAGTTGTCGCTAAAACGTTAACTTTAGTTCATATCTCGTTTCGTCAACATGTAAGTCTGAGGGTGTTTAATCCCATCTTTTTTATTGTACTTCATCTAATGTAAGACTCATGTCGGATTTATGTCAAAGTCGTTTTCAAAACGTTTCCTTTCATTATTTTTTTACTCTTTCTGTCATATTATTTTTTTTGTTTGACTTAAATCCGTAATAATGAATGTTAGTAGGTTTTTGTCATCTATCAAATTGTGTCTTTAGAGGTTAGATCCATCCATATCAAATCTCTAGATTGATATAATTAGTGTAATTAATATGACTTAAATAACATAAATTCGACTTGTAGTTCATTAATAAACGGTAAATCACCAACGAACGCTAACTGATTGCGATTCAGGCTTCACAACCAGAACGCAACTCAGGAACAGACGCATAGAGTGTTGCGCTTCTTCCAGAGGACGCACCTCATGTTGCGCCTGTTTCGCGCTGGTTTTTGGCTCTGAACTTCCTGGTTCGCTTTGACGTAGTTTAATTATGTAATAAATCGACTATTATTCGTATTATCACTGGTAATCTGATTCGTTTAGTTTTATTATTTTTTTTCCTTGTTTCATTTAATCTTTCAAACATATTTCCGACATAGATCATGAAATCCATTGTAATCTTTATTCTTTTGTAATTTATTTCATAGTCATTGTATAATTTAATTAATTGTGTTCTCATATGCAATTGAATCAAAATCTAATTCGATATAATTAATTGCTAAACTACATATCAACCGACATAGTCTAAGCTCACATGATAGGGTTAAAACGTGGATGTTGCATTGCATGCATATAACCGACAACACATCGATAACAGAAGAGTTTCAATAATCATTAATAGAGGCCGCTTCGAGGCGGGCGGGATTAGGTGTTCGATCAAAAGAACTTCCTAATACGTACCCTCACCCCTTACTCAAGATCTCTGTGAACATTCGTGTTCATTGGCACCCACGAGAGTCATTCTAGACATAGAATGCTAAGGGTAACGAGTTCTTAGTGTTCATGTCATCACTTTGTGTCTTGACATGACATGAAGTATTCGAACGGTTCCAACTTCCCACAAAAGTTGGTGGCAACTCCACAAATGCTAGTTTTTACGCTTGTCCCTTGTTTCTTCAGCCGTGGTATCCCGTGCACCACATTTTGGAAAGGATTGCGAAACTTGTGTATCACAGTTTGGCGACTCCACAGGGGATAATATATTACGTGTTACCCAGGGTGAAACTTGAACGAGGTTAGGGAATATTATGTATGACACAGTTGTCGGTTTTCATTAATCGACCTTCCTAGGTCGTTTTATTTGGCCTTTCTATGCCTAACCTAACCCTTTCGACCAATAGTCTTGTCTGGACGGTCCAAATTCTTATCTGGGCCTAAGGATGGATAACGATTTGACGTCAACCATACCGCGGTGTGTACTCATGTTAGCACCAAGGGCTTTCACTACTCGAGCGAATGGACTAGGAACCGGCCTTACTCATGTTTGGCACAGACCTCTCCACATACCTTGGGTTTAATTGCTTGGTATGGCAGCCCACCTTTTAGACCAAAACCATTTTAAATGCACTCAGCATGCCGTTATTCTGCCTGTTTAAACGTGTATAACCCTTACGTGATCACCATATTTGTAAATAAACTAGGACAAAATTTTCAAAATCAAAATCCTTTTAAAATTGTAAAGCATTTTCAAAGGTGGCCTGAGGTAGCGCGAAATGAGTCGAAACTCTGTCCGAGTGTATAGTCAAAATCATTTTTCCACTTCGAGTCAACACTCCTACAACCACACTACGGTTGTCTAGAACAATCATTTCAAAACTAGTCATTTTCAAAACTCACTAAAACACAGTGGTGTTGGAGTAAGTGTCCTCCACAATAGTGCATTAATATATTAAATCGCATTTGGAATATACGTGGCATGATTAGTATATTTTTATACTCCACGTCAGTTGATTAACGTAAATCGGTAACGCTTAGCTGACCAGAGTTAGACGTTATTGTCGTATGACGGTGGTGATCAACTGATCCCTTTAGGTCACATCTATAGGTTGAGACTCAAATAGAATACTAATTATTTGTATATGATACAGATTAATTAGGGCATTACATATATTTGATATGGACGTTTAGTTACGAGAGTTATTTATTGGAAATTGAGTTTGGAACTCATTCCACTTAAGTTTATTAGTCAATTATAGGATAACTGACTGAATAAATTTTACGTCTTATTTAATACGGTTAAATAAGATTTTATTTAGTGATTAATCGTTAATTCATTAAATAAGTTGAGGTTATGCATATATTTTGAGATAGAGGTAATTAGTTAATTATATTTACAAGGAGTTGTAAAATAAATTAACTAGGCATCGTGGGACCCGTTATATATTGATATAATGGTAAAATATCACTTAAAAGTTAAGTATATATTATTTATTAAATTGAGTCGTATAATTGTTATATGATCAAATTAACACTTAATTATACAAGATAATTAAGCATATGATTAATAAGTATTTGTGGGACAAATATCAAAAAATAAAAATGGTCCATAATGGACATATGATGGCCGGTCATGGCATGTGAAGAATAGAATGATCATTGTTCTTTTCTTACACAATACTCCATTTTGATTGTGACATGACTTTCATGCTTTAATCATCACTACATAACCTACACTCTACAATCTTACATAAGTATAAAAATAAGCAAAATGGAGCCATTTGGACATTGAAGATGCCGGCCTTATAGGCCTTTAAATAGAACAATTGTTGTTTATTTTTCATCCACTTGATCCTTATGCTTATTCTTACTTCTCTTTTTAAACTAACATCTCTCAAAAACTCACATGAAGACTAATATTCATATCATATTACTAGTGTAGTAATACAATAATATTAGTAGTATAATTTCTTACTTATTATCTACTTAATAATAAGCTAAGATAATTTGGGATGATTCTTGGGTGCAATAAGGAGACCTTCTAATTTGGAGGTTTATTTATGGAGGATCATCCACTAATTCTAAGCTCAAGAGCAATAAGAAGGAGTTCTTATTATGCCCTTATTTAGCCGAAATTTTCTCATTGTAAGTAAATTTCATCTTATCTTTATATTTATGCTTTTATATTTGCATGCATGATAACTAGATCCTAAATCATTAAGTTAATATAATTTATTGAACTAACAAGAGGATTCTAATTAGAGGTCTAGGACTTTCATGTGGTATCAATGCTCAATTGTTACATGCATGTTGATTGTAAGCATTAAAATCGAGTTATACGATAACTTGAGTAAAATCGAAAATTTGTGTTAAAAATGGTTTGCACGAAAATTTTTGATTTGCATGCATACCTGCTAACCTCAAAATGGGTGTGGACAAATTTGGTGATTTTACGGATTTATTATGATTTATGCCTTTAAACCGAGTTAACATGCATTTTTGTGTTAAAAGTTAACTAAAAATAGTTGCATGTTGATTCTTGCCATGAAATTTTAACATGATCTCACATGCATGTCTTACATATTGTATTTAAATATTGAGACTTTTCATTAAGTTTTGCATGATTATTGATTTTTATGAAATAAAAGTCAATAAAGTGAGATTATTATGTTCATAAAACTGAAACGTCCTTTTCTGGTTTAGAAAATTTTTGGTACATTTTATAATCTGATTTATATCATCTTGTGAAATTTTATAATTTGTTTCGCTGTTTTACTATATTTAATAGTTTTTTATTTGATAAAACTGATGAATACAAATTTATTTGTTCATAAAATTAATTTAAATTTTTTGGGCAAATGTTTTTTATTTTTGATGTTTCGGAAAATTTTCCAGAATGTAAAAAAATTTTGGTTTCAAATTTTTATGATTTTTATATTTTATTTTGGGTTTATTTCATTAATTTTGTGATTAAACCTCTATATTTAACAAATATGATCAATTCAAACTAAATAAATACAAACAAAGTTGGTGGGAACTAATTTTGAGTTCTAAATCAGTTTAGATAATTAGTTTGAGCTTAAATACAATTTAAATTTTGATTATTGATTTTTAATGGTTAAAAATCGATAAAATCCCTAAAACCGAGCTAGAATGAGCATGATAAATTTTAAGGGCGATTTTGGTATGCTTTTTACAGCATTTTATTATGTTGTTATTGTTGAATGAATGAATGTCATTTATTTAATTTTTAATGCAAGTTGTACCTAGTATGACCTAGATTATTTTAATCAGTATTACCCGTAATGTAAGGGAATACCGATTCGGTTGTAACTTTATTTGCGATCTCGTATCGCCGTTTGTAATAATTTAATTTCATTTTCTAGATCAAATGTATAATAGAAATTTTATTTGTATCTTTTTGTAATTAATTATTATGAAGACGGAGATTCCCGAAATCGGTGTTCCAAGAGACGGTGCCTTTTTGAAGAATGTTCTATGAAGAGGCAAGGGGCCAAGGAGTCGGTTTCCGATTTTGTAATCGTCTAGTTAATTAGATTAGCTAGGTGACCATACTAGGATTTATTATTTGCTTGCTTTATGTTTTTCCGCACATGCCAAAATCGCCAACATGCATTTTTATTTCTCGATTGTCAATTCAACGTTATTCAAGATTCACCGATTTAGTTCACTTATAGGGAATTAATAACTAAATTGACAAGACCTCTCACATAACTTAAAAGAAATTGAGTTTTAGCCTTTTCAATTGAAGCACCTATGAGCCCCGTGTATATTAGGGCAACCACAACGTGGACCCTTTATACCTCGGGTAAGTAGGGTGATGCGATCACACGCCTAAATTAGGTTGGACTCAACGGGATAAGCGTTACCCCGGGACTAGGAGATGAATTTAGTAGAAATCCGTCGACCGAGAATTCTAGGGGTAGAATTAGTCAAAATGTTGACTTACCGTTTTTACATAAAAGTGGCATAACATGTTCATTTTTATCTAAAATGCGGGTCTCGGAATCACTTATATAATTTCGTGAAGGGTCATTATATGAGTGACTTGTTAAAAAAATTTTACATGTGAATTATATATACGCAATGAATGTTATTTTTCCGTTGATATTTATATTATTCGCGCAATGACAAATATTTCATCCTTCTACAAACTTGTAAATCCGTTCAATCGTGGAAAGTAGTTTCCATAAAGTTTTTATGGTATCATTTTTTATTGCGATTTAAATCTCCGTATAAACCACCATAGCTAAAGACAAAATTAAATTTTTCTTTTGTTCCTCATATTCACCATTGCAAATGTCTGTTATGAAGAGTATACAAATAAGTCACACTTAGTCAAAAACGTTTTGAATTTTTGTGACGTCTTCTTATAACAACGGTACATCAATCTTTTTGCTCCAAATAAAATATTTGTAATTTTTGGTATGTCGTCATAATGCTCCTTATCGAGGCTTACCTAAAAAGAGGCCAAATCAGTTGGGACGACTAGGTTATTCGATTTATTTAAAATTGTGAATAACCAAATACCGTAGTCACTTCATGAAAGGTTTATCCTTTTGAAGGTAAAACCATGAATGAAATGAAGAATAGTCTTCATTATATTTCTAATCTATTGGTCTAAATAGAGAATCATGAAAGTGAGTGGGAGCTCAAAGAGGGATGTTTTATTCTTAATTGTTAAGAATAGGACGAGGTTCAAGAGTAGGTTGGCACGATGTTGGCACAAGGCGAGGGAAAAAGACAAAGCTATTTTGAATAAGCAAAGTCAAACCCAAGCAAGGTGTCGAACCCAACCTTTGATTATTCTATTATTACAGTGTAGGACACTAGAAAAGAATATGTCCCAAGTTTTTGGAGAAATAGAAATTGGGTGTACTACACCTAAAAGTACTTTCATCCATAATATCTATATGATCGACATTTATTTTGATAAAATCAATTTTTTGGTATTAGATACCTATTATGATTCTCATCAATGTATTCAATATATATAATAATGATTCGTGCGACGACTAGCCATGATTAAATGTCGATCTACAAGGGAAATATAACTATTCACTAGTAGAAAAATGACATTAGGCCAGAAGATAAGGTTACGGTCATTAAAAAATAACCGTAGCCTATTATAAAAGGCTACGGTCATTAGCAAACACCCGTAGCCAAATGTATAAATAAAACCTAAAGGCTACGGTTCACCAATAAGTCTTGCTTGTGACGGGGCGACCCGTCGCAAACTTTCAACGGGTCAAATCCCCCTCACAAAGAGCAAGTGGCAAGGCAAGTGGGGGGCTCCATTTGCACCCCACTTGCCCCCCCTACTTGCTCTTTGTAAGGGGGATTTGACCCGTCGCAAGCTTGCGACAGATCGGTCCGTCACAAATGAGAATATATGACGGTTCACATATAAACCCGTAGCCAAAGGTTTGCATTACACGCTAAAGGCAACGGTTCTTTATCAACCGTAGCCAATTATACCTCGAAGTACTGAAAATCAAAATGAATTTATTAGCGCAAAACTTGTGAATCATTAGCGCTTCTTATATTTCTAAAAATTGGTTCTACTCACAACTCATATCTAAATACTCAACTCAACACTCATATCTATTCGCACATACACACAACACACCCTAGCCACCATCACCAGCATCCATCACCGTCAACGATGCAGTGCACCATCACGGCATCACCTACATCCATTGCCACCATCACCGGAATCCATCACCAAAACGTCAACCCCTAACCTCCTTAATTAATTAATTATGCTCACGCAGCCAACCATAACCCACCTACACCACGACGTTACCAACACGACCTTTAGTCACCGCCAATCAATTATTACTGGTATTTATGATGGTCTTGATGTTGCATGTTTATCTTCTTGTTTTTAATTACGCATTTCATCATTCATTTGGCGGGCATGTCCAAATTTTTACACTTGTATTTCGTATGTTTGTTCTGGAAAATCAATTATTTCATATATTTATTTAATTTTTGCTTAATTTGATTTGGGGTTAGGTTTATATCAAATTTAGGGTTTTCGTTTGGATTTCGTTATTGTTTTATCCTTCATAATTTCCTATAAATTGATGTCTTTAAGAGTCATTATAAATAATGTTATGCAAGATTGTTGAATATTTAACATGACATCTACTTCATTCGTGCGCAATCTTCACTCCAAATTATGTTGATGTTTTTCATTCTAGTTAGTTTTTTGGGTAGATATGATTTTGCGAATGTTAGTTTAAAAGGGAGTCACAAAGGGAAAAATTTAACGTTGTAATGTGATAATTTGATGAGTTTGTGAACTTGATCTTAATAGCTTAGTTGTAGATTCCTCCGCCGCTGGTTGTTCAGCCATCGTACACCGTCTTAGAGTCGTTGCCGATGCCTAAATAGCCGGAATCTTAAGCAGAATGACGATAAACGTAAGTTCTCCTTTTGTTCACGTTTGCAGAATCATTCGGTTTGTTCCTTTTTTTATCATATAATTTTTTTTCCGTACTGTATTTTGGTGAGATATAGTTTTATGGTAGAGACTTCAAAGTTAGGACAATGAGATCCAAGGGGATTGTCAGAATAATTTGTGCTTTATTATATGGTTGATTCGGATCAGCGAATGATAAATTCATCCACTTCAAAGTTAGGATAGTGAGAAGGGGATTGTCAGGTTCAACCGCTTTATTATATGGATGGTTCGGATCAACAATCGACAAATTCATCCACTTAATGACTTTTTTCATTGATTCACATATTTAAATATATACATGATAATTTGTGAAGTTTGAATTTGTCTTAATTTTGGCTTGTTTTAGCATCGTTAGAAAGTGCTTTGGTAAAAGTGGTGGTTAGATTAAGTACTTAATGTGTGGTTTATAGTAAAATTAGTAGTTTGGAGAAGTTACTTGTTTGACGGGCAAAGTTTGACATGATGCTATATGTTTTGCAATATTTTATGTTGTTAGGATTTGGAGCTTTCAAGGTCACATACTCACATGAGCATAAAAGAGTAAGAATACTTGGAATTTGTCTAATTTCTTTGATCTGAATGTAAACATGCCCCATTGACATTATTTACACGGTCTACTTGTGTGTTACAGAGTGTATCATTGAGATAAATTAAGTTCTCCTACACTATGTTTCTAGCTTACTAATGTCTTGACAAAATAAGCCGATTTTCCTAATGTTACTCTTCATTGTGTATAATTGAGAGTGTGGTTGGAGAAGGCATTGAATGAATTATGTAAAAGGGTAGATTCATGATTCACTTTGATGATGATGTCATTTCCGATCTTGTTTCTTACCGTGATCTTGATTGTGATGACTAAACTAGACAAAATTTAGAATGTTGGGCGCGAGGGATTGAGTTAGTGTTCAAAAATTTAGAATGTTGTAAGTGAATTATGGACTGAAAATTTAGAATCTTGGTGTACGATGTTGTAACGTTTTGCTGAAATATATAGCTGTAAGTTTATTTTTTTGCTCGAACAAGGTGGTAATTTGCTGTAAGTTGTCGCTGTTTTGCTCAAGTATGGTGTAAAGGGTTTGAATTGTCGGTGTTTTGCTGAAAAATCTTGTTTTTTCTACTGTAATATAGAGTAAAATGCCGTATATTTTCTCTGTTTTGCTAAAATATGGTATAAAATGTTGTTAATTGTTGCTGTATTTGCCTTTTTGTTGTAGTATAATGCAAAATGCTATAAATTATGGCTGTTTTTCCTGTAATAAGGTTTAAATTGCTAAAAAACTCTAGCTGTTCTGCTTTAAAATGGTGCAAACTACTACAAATTGTTGCTTTTTTTTTTTTTGTAAATTACTGTAACTTTTTGTTGTTTTGCTTAAATATGGTGTAACTTGTTGTAATGTATCTTTGTATTGCTCAAATATGTTGTAAGTGTTCCTGCTTCACTGTAAATTGCAGTTGATACTTTGTGAGATGATGTTAAATATTATTGTCTTAATATAAAATATTTAATATTGTAATATGGTGTGGTTTGTTGTAAATTGATGCTGTTTTGTGGTAAGATGAAACTCTGTTGTTATTGCTGCAGGTTATTGTTCGCTATCTTCTCGCTTGTTAAATGACTGTACTTGGAGATCTTAGGCGAACCATTTTAGGTGTGAAATTATGAATAACTCATTTATGTCATCATATTTCTATCAAATAATGGAACCATTTACACCCACAAAAACACCCACAAAAGCAATTAGTATTTTTTTGTGCCTAAGCAATCTAACGATATCTTTTTTTCTTTTTTTCTTTTGTCGCAGACAAGTATTCGAGAGTAGTGGAGTCGTTCCAGCATGAAGAGTGACCAAAGTTTTATGGAAAAAAACATTTTAGATAGAAATATTGGCTATCTTTGATGTATAAATTGGTAAAATGATGGATTAACATGCTCGTCATGTAATCATATAAATTTGAGTGTCAATTATAAAGCTCCCAATAAGTATATACAATCGTATTTTTTCCAGATAATGTTGGTTGCGGAATGCGGATGTACATCCCCTAGTAGTACTAGGCTACCAATTTATAAATTTTTTTTAAACAATTTTTTATTTAGATGCGGCTACGGTTCATCTTATACAACTGTAGCCTTTTCTTAACTTAAGGCTACGGTTATTTAAACATAATCGTAGCCTTTTCGTAACTTATGGCTACGATTCAATTGAACAACTGTAGCCTTTAATATTTTTGGCTACGGTTGAACAACTGTAGCCTTAAGTCCTTAACTTAAGGCAACACCTAGATTTACTACAGTTGTACAACCGTAGCCATATGTCCTTTTTAACCGTAGCCCTAAGTGATTTTTGTACTAATGATTGTAGTTTTTATTTATATAGAGACATATAAAAGTTATAATGTGATCAATCTAGTTTTGGATTTAGAGGTAAACTTTAATATAAGTTATTATGTACACAACCTCTAAATAATAATATCAACTTTTGTGTAAGACACAGAGTGTTTCACTTTTGTGATTGGAACAAATGTTGTCTCCATTTTATGTCTATACTTGGCCAATGGTTATGCCATGACAATCAAAGGTAATTATATTCTTGACCTAAACTAGAAATTACTTGTCATATAGATTGTAAAAGGCTCAAAATTGGTGAGCCAGATCTAATCTTAATTCTGGATTGTGTAGCACATCAAGAGGCTAGTATTGACTACTATCCATAAACCATTTGATTTTGAATCTTATGGTATGTGCAAATCTTGTATTCAAGGCAAGATGATTCGTGCCCTTTTTTATTAAAGAGGAAATCGAACTAGTGAGTTATTGGCCCTATTACATAAGGGTATGTGTGGTCCAATAACAATCACAACCAGAGATGGTTATAACTACTTCATATTTTTTTCTTTTTTACCGACGATTTAAGTAGATATTATATTTTATTCTACTTAATGAGGTGCTATGAGAAATCTTTGAAAAGTTCAAAGAGCTTCAATGAGAAGTAGTTAACTACCAAGAGAATTAGATCAAGGACTTACGACCAAATCGTAACAAGAAATATGTAAGTATTGACTTTGATTTTCACCAAAAGGATTGTGAAATAGTTTCACGAGTTAGCTTCTCTAACACACTTTATGAGATAAGTGTTATTAAATAGAGAAACAGAACCTTATACGATATGGTTTTGTCTTTGTCAAGTTACACTGAGCCACTTGACTAACCTTGGGATCTTATTATTTTGTCAGCTATTTCTTTTCCCACCATATCAAGCACATTTGAAACAGTCTGATTTTATTCCATATACGATATGGATAGGTAGCATACCTAATTTGTAAGTTATCTGAATGAAACAAGTGCTCAATAATCCTACGTTGATCACGAGAACAAAGCGTTTGTGGCTCGTGATGCTGTCTTCCTAGAAAACTTCAACCGTATCTAAAAGACATAGTGGGAGAAAATGTTTCAAGGACCACAAACTGAGCATATGATCCAGATAAAGTTTCCTCAATGTTTGCTTAGTAGTTATTTCATGCCAAACCTAGGAGGTCTGGTGGAATTTTATCACTCCTTAATAGTGATGGAGTTGTAATCTATGACTTATAAAAGATTGTTTCTAGTCCTAACTTATTGCTATGGCGCATGCGATTTGAAATGGACTCCATGCATGATAGTCAGGTATGTGACCTGGTAAATTTTACTTGAAGAAGTACGACCTCCTCAGTGTAAATAAATTTTTAAAATCAAAATCTGCATGGATGAACATAAAAATGTTTTCTCATAACTAGATTGGTTGGCATTGAGTTTGCACCAACCTTAATGCTTCGATCCATTCGAATATACTTAGCGATTGCAGCATTTCATAATAGTATGATGACAAATAGATCTCAAGAACGACCTTCTTAAATACGATTGTAGAAGAGGTAGTATATTTTATATTCACCTGTGTGTTCGTAGATCCTAATTTTCCTAAGTTATTTTGCAAGCTTAAGAAGATGTCTTAAGTAAGCACTAAAGAGTTGGAATTAGTGTGTCAATCATGTCATAAAATATTTCTCGATATCTCGAGGAATTATATTGATTCATGAAGTTTAGTGAGAGTAATGTGTTTTTTCATCAGTCATATATGTGGAGACATATTGATCATTTTAGATGATGAAAGATTTTGGAGAAGTAGAATACATCTCTTAGATATCTGGATTTATGGAGATAAATCTAAAAGGATATTAGCATTAAGTCAAAATTCTCATGTTAATAAGATCTTTGACTAGTTCAAGGAAGTTGAACACATGATAATTGATTCCTTTTGCTTCCGCTGCTGGATCAATTATATACTCTGTGATGTATGTTTAATCCGACATTTCACATGCTTTGAGCATGACAAGTCGTTTGCAATAATAAAGAACATCCTTAAGTACTTGCGAAGGACTAAACATATGTTTCATGTGTTTGGAGTTTACAATGAGTTGCGTGTAAAGTGTTACACAAACTTCAGTTTCCAAACTGATCAAGGTGATATGAAATCATGAACTGGTTGTATTTTCTAGAAGATTTATCTGTTGGAAAAGTATCAAATAGAAAGGACTATTGGAAAGGTTCCAAGTAGGAGTGGCATTTCCAAATACAAATGTCATGTATCCGCTGGAAGTATTCCAGGAAGTTTATCATTGCGGATTTCACAACGGAAATGGAGTACATTGCATCATTTTATGATACATATGAAAGTAGCTTAAATTCGACAGTATTGGAGGGACTAGAAGTACTTCCTATTGTTGTATATCCTATCTCATGATACTGGTAAAACAGTGGGAGCCACCTTTAGGCCAAGAGTCCTAAGTCTAGATTCAAACATAGACACGTACTCAGAAAGTTTTATGTAGTATGCGATTACGTAGACAAATAGAAATAGCAATCAGAAAGATGGGAAAGATGCAAGTATTGCTAATCCATTAGCTATGCTTTTGCAGGCTGAACATGATAGTCATGTCATTTCAATGGGGATTGAAATATGTACCTGAATTGCTAGAGATTATGAGATATGAAATTATTGATAGCGTATAAATTTTTCCAAATATTAGATAATCGCATTCATTGTTAGAGTTTCATTAAAAACTCCTTATTTACTTTGACAAAATTTTAATACTTTGTTTATCCGAATTGGTTGAAAGAAAAGTTGAACCCAATTCAAGTGAACTTGATGAACTCAGTGTTTTGTCCCAAGTCACTCATTTGAGGTGACGTCTCGAAGTGACTAGATTGTAAGTCGATCGATGGTTGGTTCAGCACCATGGGGTCATGGAGATGACTGGTCTTTTACATAGACAGACTGTGGAGACACTCTGTCGGGTAGTGGCAAGGATTTCTATTTTATTCCTATGAGTCGATTCTTTAGACTGGCGATCATTTACCTGAGTCACTTTAGTTTCCGATTGACTTTGGTTTTTGTCCTAGGCCGTACCGTGAAAGGAGGCCGATTGGCATCTTTTAGGTCATGGTGATCTGCATTATACAGTGTAAGTTGGGTCAACATGAATTGTCCACCCATGTTGGGTATTAACATCTTTGGGCAACTCGAAGAGTAGTGACTGGAATAGCGTGGCCACGCTCGGAAGAGATCTCTGGTAGATTTTCCGGTCAGACAGTTACTCTCCCAGATCGAGAAAACAACTCTATTTATATTTTTCAATCGCAAGTGCGACCTGAAAGACACCTTGTGATGAGTGGGAGGATGTGACGCAAAAGAGACAACAGAATCGGTAGCAAACAACTTGTCGAGACAAGTGGGAAAAATTGTAGGAGGAGGAGTCCTCCACAATAGTGTTGCTACATGCAAAACTTGTATCGGACAAGTGGGAGATTGTTGGAGTAAGTGTCCTCCACAATAGTGCATTTACATAATAAATCTCATTTGGAATATACGTGGCATGATTAGTATATTTTGATACTCCACGTAAGTTGATTAACGGAAATCGGTAACGCTCAGCTGACTAGAGTTAGACGTTATTGTCGTATGACGGCGGTGATCAACTGATCCCTTTAGGTCACACCTATAGGATGAGACCCAAATAAAATACTAATTATTTGTATATGATACAGTTTAATTAGGGCATTACATATATTTGATATGTACGTTTAGTTACGAGAGTTATTTATTGGAAATTGAGTTAGGAACTCATTCCACTTAAGTTTATTAGTCAATTATACGATAACTGACTGAATAAATTTTACGTCCTATTTAATACGATTAAATAAGATTTTATTTAGTGATTAATCGTTAATTCATTAAATAAGTTGAGGTTATACATATATTTTGAGATAGAGGTAATCCGTTAATTATATTTACAAGGTGTTGTAAAATAAATTAACTGGGCATTGTGGGACCCATTATATATTGATATAATGGTAAAATATCACTTAAAAGTTAAGTATATATTATTTATTAATTTGAGACGTATAATTGTTATATGATCAAATTAAAACTTAATTATATAAGATAATTAAACATATGATTAATAAGTATTTGTGGGACAAATATCAAAAACTCAAAATGGTCCATAATGGACATATGATGGCCGGTCATGGCATGTGAAGAATAGAATGATCATTGTTCTTTTCTTACACAATACTCCATTTTGATTGTGACATGACTTTCATGCTTTAATCATCACTACATAACCCACACTCTACCATCTTACATAAGTACAAAAATAAGCAAAATGGAGCCTTTTGGAGATTGAAGGTGCCGGCCATATAGGCCTTTAAATAGAAAAATTGTTGTTCATTTTTCATTCACTTGATCCTTATGCTTATTCTTAGTTCTCTTTCTAAACTCAACATCTCTCAAAAACTCACATGCAAACAAATATTAATATCATATTACTATTGTAGTAATACAATAATATTAGTAGTATAATTTCTTACTTATTATCTAGTTAATAATAAGCTAAGATAATTTGGGACGATTCTTGGGTGCAACAAGAAGGAGACCTTCTACTTTGGAGGTTTATTTTTGGAGGATCATCCACTAATTCTAAGCTTAAGAACAATAAGAAGGAGTTTTTATTGTGCCCTTATTTAGCCGAAATTTTCTCATTGTAAGGAAATTTCATCTTATCTTTATATTTATGCTTTTATAATTGCATGCATGATAACTAGATCCTAAATCATTAAGTTAATATAATTTATTGAACTAATTAGAGGAGTCTAATTAGAGGTCTAGGACTTTCAAGTGGCACCCTCCCACTTCACAAATCGAGTCTTTTCAAGTAAGTGTTCTATGTTGTCGGTTTCTTGCCCAGTTTCCAAGATGCCTGGAACCAGTCAAGCAAGTGTTAATCAACCCACGCCAATTGGTAATGATCAAATCCTAGCCGCACTCCTTCGTCTCCAAACAAGGCAAGACCAAGCTTATGCTCGCCTCAATGCATTGAAGTCGAATCGTTACTGTAGAAACTAGGCTACTGTAACAAAAAAATTTGT
This sequence comes from Heliosperma pusillum, assembly GCA_022085475.1. NCBI lineage: Eukaryota > Viridiplantae > Streptophyta > Magnoliopsida > Caryophyllales > Caryophyllaceae > Heliosperma > Heliosperma pusillum. The sequence goes on along the minus strand of JAIUZE010002772.1, from coordinate 21,063 downwards.
ATTGCAATAAAACTGTAACACAAAACAGAGAAACAAATGAGTTTATATTAATATCAGAAAGTTATGTATACAACCTCTATTTATCCTCTGATTCTACAACGTTACTAAAGGTACGAGTGTTCGATCTTCAAGGCTCGCTTGCTTGACTTTAGCTTCTTGAAAGGGTTGCGTTGACTTGAATCTCTCTTCGATGCTTGAATTTGATTTGAGTTTCCTTGCGTAGGCGGCACGATTTTGTGGTGCTTGTTGGCTACTTGCGAAGGAGATTTGTAGAGTGAATTTGAGAAATTTTGATGTCTCTTTTTTCTTCACTTTGACAAATGAGTTTGGGTATGCAGCTTTGGCTCTTGCTTAGGAGCTCTTGTTCAATGCTTCAAGAGTAGTAGCGCTTCAAGAATTTTCCATTGATTGGTCCAACGCGAACACCGTGCTCATCAACAATCTTATAAGCTCCATTGGTGTATACTTCATGCACGACGTATGGCCCATCCCACTTAGAAGTGAACTTGCCTGAAGGCTTGTGAGAGGTAATGATTGGCCTTCTAACCGGGAGCACCAAGTCCCCTAATTGAAATTTCGAGGGCGCACTTTTTTGTTTAATGCGAGTGACAAACGTGCTTGGTAACATTGTAGCTTTTGCTGAGCTTGCAACCTTTTTTCATCAAGAGCCTCCAATTCAGCGAGGCGCAGCTTATCATTGTCATCATTTGTAAGTTCTTCTTGAATAGCGACTCACAAAGATGAGATTTGGAGCTTCAAGGGCAACACAACTTCAACTCCATACAGCAACGCATACGGGGTCGCTTGAGTAGGTATCTTATATGTTGTCCGGTATGCCCACAAACCAATTCGTTCATGCCAGTCACGCTTTAACTTCGCCACCACTTTCCTCAGCAAGTTACAAAGTGCCTTGTTAAAAGTTTCACCCAAACCATTTGCAGGGGCATTGTACATGGAAGACTTATATTGCTTGAACTTGAACTTCTCACCCAGGGCACTCATCAACTTGTTGAAGAACGCCTTGCCATTATCAGTTATGATTTGTTGTGGTACACCATATCGGGATATGATTTGAGTCCGAATAAAATCAACAACAGTTTCTTTCTTGACCTCACGCACAGTGATAGCTTCTGCCGACTTCGAGAAGTAATCTGTTGCAGCTAGAATGTATTCGTGCCCGTTTGATACTTTTGGAGTTATAGGTCCCACTACGTCAAGTCCCCATGCTTCGAATGGCCACGATGAAATGGTGGGATGCAAAGGTTCTGGAGGTTGATGTATAAAATTTGCATTGAAATGACAAGCATCACACTTCTTCGCAAACTCCATGCAATCTTGCACCATGGTTGGCCAATAATATCCCATTCTCTTCACACGATTATGGAGCTTTGGACCAGATTGATGAGTGCCACAAACACCTGAATGAGCTTCGTACATGGCTTGAGAAACTTCAGTTTCACAAAGACACCTTAGCCATTGCCCGAGAAAAGAGCGCATGTAAAGTGTTCCCTTATAATATATGAACCTTGGAGCACGACAACATATCTCTACTTTGTGTTTAGGGTCATTAGGAAGCTTTTGATGTTCCAAGAAATCGATGATAGGTTGTCGCCTATCATCATTGTCAACTTTGTAAATGCTGACACGTTAGATGACTCTGCAATCTCTCCATCTTCTAGCGGCGATACCACCCATCGGTTACAAACTGGAATCGATGTGAGTTGTTCTACCCCAGTGCCAAAGTGGCTGCAAGATTAGCAAGCGTGTCAGCCACCTTATTGGCACTTCTAGGTACATGGCCGATATGAACACTGTCAAACTTGTTAAGTAATTGCTTTGCATATTGGTGTTTAGGGATGAGATCATCTTTCTTCACCCCATAATCATCAAGGACTTGATTCACCGCCAACAAGGAATCTCCATAAGTGTCTAAATACTTGATCCCTATTTCGATTGCCATTTGAAGTCCTAGGATTAGAGCTTGGTACTCGGCCACATTGTTCGAACATAGTTGAGTGAGCACAAATGAGTAGGGCAACACATGAATTTCTGAAAATTAGAATACGACACCGGCTCTTGCTCCATCACGTCTTGTTGCACCGTCGAAGTACATTTGCCATGGAGGAAGTACATCCACATAGAATATATCTTCACCAGGAAGGTCATCCTGAAGTTCCCATTTCGCGGAGGCTGGATGATGAGAAAGGAAATCAGCTAAAGCTTGCCCTTTGATTGCCTTTTGAGGCGCATGGACTAGATCATACTACTTGAGTAAAACTGCCCACTTTGCCAGATGACCAGACAAGACTGGCCTTGAGAGTATATACTTGATAGGATCATCTTTTGACACTACATGGACATTATGTGCTTGCATGTAGTGCCTCAATTTCTGAATTTCAAAGACCAAAGCTAAGAAAATCTTCTCAATTGAAGAATAGTTTAATTCAGCTCCCACCAGAGTTCGACTTAGATAATAGAGAGCCCTCTCCTTCCTATCCTCATTTTCTTGAGCACACAATGCCCCAAACGAACGTTCTTGTGCAGCGATGTAAAGGAAAAGAGCCTTTCCCGAAATTGCTGCCCCCAACACAGGCGCAGATGACAAGTACTTTTTTATGCTCTCAAAGGCATTGTGACATTTCTCATCCCATTGGAATATAGCATTCTTTTTCATAAGATAACTGAACGGCTGGCAACACCCTGCGAGGTTAGAGATGAACTTGCGAATGTAAGCTTATCGATCTTGTAGACCACGTAGCTCCTTCAAATTCTTAGGCTCTGGCATTTCTTGAATTGCCTTTATTTTCGATTGATCGACTTCAATTCCTCTATGCCGCACCACGAATCCTAGGAACTTTCCAGAGGTAACGCCAAAAGCACATTTGGGTGGATTCATCTTGAGTTGGCATTTTCGCAATCTTTCGAAGACAGTACGAAGGTCGTTGATATGGTATTCCTTTTTCTCGGACATGACGACAACATCATCAACATAGCACTCAATTGATTTGTGCAACATGTCATCAAATATTTTCTGCATTGCACGTTGGTATGTCGCTCCCGCATTCTTGAGACCAAATGGCATAACTTTGTATCAAAATATCCCCTTTGGAGTACGGAACGCAGTGGCCTCTTGATCTTCATGCGCAATGAGTATTTGATTATATCCCGCTGTGCAATCCATAAACGAAAGAGCTTCGTGTCCAGTCGTCGCATCAATCATTAGCTCTGTGACTGGCAAAGGAAAATCATATTTTGGGCAAGCATCATTGAGATCCCGAAAGTCCACACACACCCGTAACTGGCCATTTTTCTTTCTCAGTGGCACGATGTTAGCAATCCATGTTCGGTACTTCACCTCTCGAATGAAAGCGGCTTCAATAAGTTTATTGACTTCATTCTCAATCTCAGGAATCAACTCTGGCCTGAAACGCCGTTGCAATTCTTTCTTAGGACTTACACCTTTCTTTACTTCTAAACGATGCACTGCAACTTTGGGGCTTAAGCCGGGCATTTCCTTGTAACTCCAAGCGAAAACATCTTTGTACTCAGTTAGGAGCTTGAAATACTCATCCACCTCGTTTTCTGTAAGAAGAGCACTAACGTATATAGGTCGAGAGTCCTCCAAAGTACCTAAGTTAAGCTCTTTCAGGTCATCGACTGTCGATTGCCCCCCCATCCTCTAGCAATTATGGAGCTTCTTCGGCTTCGACTTCTTTGTTAGCATCAGGCACTTCCTCCACGGTGATATGATAAGTTGTCATTAATTCATTTTCCAAGTCTTCTTTGTCACTCACGCTCGATGTTTTCGAAGATTCACCAAGTCGCGACTTCCACTTTGCTTGAAAAGATGATGAATTTTGCTGATTAGTAAGGACCACAACATTAGAGGTTGCTCTTGCACTATGTCCACCACTTCTATGCGCTTCATGCGGGAAGGGATGACACTTCTGAGATCATCACTAACTTTCACTTCCTCTTCGTTTTGACTCGTTGAGGCTCCATGCGATTAATTGTGATCTTTAAACTCATTGGGGTCTTTCAGTCGATTAAACACCGAAACAGATGGAGCTTCCAAACGTTTGAGTACTAATCCTTTCTTCTTCAAAGGCAATGAGGTGGTTGATTGGCGGGCTTTAGAGACACTTTCTTGAACGCTCAACGTCTTGAAGACGGAAAAACGATTCCTCTAAGGAATTTCTTTCTGTGAAGTAGTGTGCCCCCCCGAGTCGATTGAAAACAGAAGAAACCACTCCTGTTGAAGGTGGTTGAACTCTATCAAAGACAGAGCACGATGGTGCAGCTGTAACATCTGTGATCTCATCTTCCATGACCTCTTCAGCTGTGATGTATTGAGAAGACAATGTATCCCCTTTTTGACAAGCTCCGATCCTTATAGGCGTTGGATGTTCATAGCCTAGACCAACCTTTGAAGCACTTAAGCTACCCTCCTCCTTCAAAAGTTTCTTTTGAGTCTCATTCAAACAATAAGGCTCAGCATTGATAAGACTGCCAAGTGGAGTGGGATTTTCAAAGTCATATCCAGCTTTGGCTAACAACTTATACGCATTGGAGTTGAAGACACCATTTTCTTGTCTCTCAGACAACTTGCTTGAACATGGAACAAATCCTGCAGGAACATGAAAGTCCATAGACCTTAATTAGACTCCTCAAATTAGTTACTAAATTACTTGTTAATTTAGTATTTAATGATCTATGTAACATGCATGCAAATATAAAGACATTTATATAAAAGAAGAAATTTGCTCACATTGAAATGGAAATGTTATGGGCATAATTAGAACTCCTTCTTCTTGTTCTTGAGCTATAATATAGATGATCCTCCAATAACCTTCAAAGTAGAAGATCTCCTTTAAATTGCACCCAAGATTAACCCAAATAAACTTGACTTATTACTAACTAGATAATAAGAAAAGTTACACTAATATTAGAATATACTACTACTATAGTAATACTTAGTGAATATTAGTGTATGAGAGTTTTAGAAAGATGAGAGGATTTTTAGCGAGATAAAGCAAATAAGCAAGAATGAACAACAAAAATGAACAACCATATTGCCCTTTTATAGGCAGTATGGCCGGTCCATATGGCCTTCACAAGGCACTTATTTTGCTTATTTTAATTCACATGCAAAGTGGTAGAGTGTAGTGTTGAGTGAAATGATTTTAGGTTTACTATTCATGTCATAATCACATGTAACTTGTGAGCATGAACAAGAGCAACCATCATCACTTCTCCACTACTAATTGACCGGCCATATGTGGCCTTATATGGTCTATTTTGATTTTTTATATTTGTCCCACAAATACATGTTAATCATATGCTTAATTATCTTATGTAATTAAGTGTTAATTTGATCATATAACAATTATATGACACAAATAAGTAAATAATATGTACTTAACATTTAAGTGATATTTTACCATTATATCAATATATAATGGGTCCCACAATGCATAGTTAATTTATTTTACAACTCCTTGTAAATATAATTAACTAATTAGCTCTATCTCAAAATATATGTAAAACCTCAACTAATTTAGTAAATTAACGATTAATTACTAAACTAGATCTTTTTTAATCATATTAAAATAAGATATAAATTTATTAGTCAATTATCGCATAATTGAAAAATAAGCTTAATCGAATCTGAGTTCCTAACTCAATTTCTAACTATTAACTCTCGTATATATATCAAATATATGTAATGGACTAATCAACTGTATCATATACAATTAAGTTGTTAATATTTTGGTTTCATCCTATAGGTGTGACCGAAAGGGATCAGTTGATCACCGCCGTCATACGACAATAACGTCAAACTCTAATCAGCCAACCGTTATTGATTTACGTTAATCAACTAACTAATCATATATATATATATATATATATATATATATATATATATATAGTCAATAAATATCCCAATTATATTCCTTAATGAGATTTATTATGTGGTGCACTATTGTGGAGGACACCTACTCCAACAATCTCCCACTTGTCTGACACAAGTGTGCGTCACCAGTTCTCTTGTCTCTTTATCACATATCCCACTCAACGCAAGGTCTCTTTCAGGTCGCACTTGCGATTGATTATATCTAGAGTGGTTTTCTCGATAGGGAGAGTAACTGTCTTACCACAAAATCTACCATAGATCTATTTCCGAGCGAGGCCACGCATTTACAGTAACTACTCATCGAGTGGCCTAAAGATGTTTGTACCCAACGTGGGTGGACAATTCCTGTTGATACATCTACTCTGTATGATGCAGCTCACCATGACCCAGAAGATGTCCATCAGCCGCCTTTTACGGCACGACCTAGAACATCAACCAAAACCAATCGGAAACTGCACCGACTCAGATAGACGGTCGCCAGTCAAAAGAATCGACTCATAGGAATAAGATAGAAGACCCTGCCACGAGCAGGCATCAATTAATAGATTTAAGGGTCTCTACAAAGGTCACTGTCCGACAGAGTGTCATACAGTATGTCTATGTAATCGACCAGTCATCTCTATGACCACATGGTGCTGAACCAACCATCGATCGACTTACAATCTAGTCACTTCGAGACGTCACCTCATGGAGTAACTAGGGACAAAATACTAAGTTAGTCCTATTCACTTGAATAGGGTCCAACAATGTCTTACAATCTATTCGGATAAACAAAGTATTAAATTTAGTCAAACTAAATAAAACGTTTATAATAAAACTCGAACAATGAATGCAATTATCATATATGAAATAATTAATACAATATTTAATTATTACATATTACATAATCTAAAGGAATTCTGGTACTCGTCTCAATTCCATTGTGACGACATGACCATCATGCTTAGCCTTTGATAAAGGCTTGGTTAAAGGATCAGCAATGTTGTCATCTGTCCCAACCTTACAAATGTCAATTTCCTTTCTGTCCACGTAATCTTTAATTACATGATATTTTCTATGTATATGTCTAGACTTATTACTAGACTTGGGCTCTTTTGCTTGAAAGATAGCCCCACTGTTATCACAATAAATCGTGATAGGATCTTTGGCAGTAGGGAGTACTCCTAGTCCTTCCAAAAATTGCCGAATCCACACAGCTTCCTTTGCAGCTTCAGACGCTGCAAGGTACTCTGCTTCTGTTGTGGAATCCGCTGTGACGCTTTGCTTGAAACTCTTCCAGCAAACAGGTCCTCAATTCATCATATAAACATAGCCGGATTGTGATTTCATATCATCCCTATCTCTTTGGAAACTGGCATCTGTGTAACCTTTTACACGTAACTCAGTCTTACCTCCAAACACTAAGAACGAATCCTTGGTCCTTCTCAAGTACTTAAGGATGTTCTTTACGGCTATACAGTGACTCTCACCTGGATTTGCTTGCTGACGACTTGTCATGCTCAACGCACATGCAACATCGGGACGAGTGCATATCATAGCATACATGATTGATCCAACATCGGATGCGTAAGGGATAAATTTCATGCGTTCAATCTCCTCGGGTTTGGTAGGACACTCTGATTTGCTCAAAGTGATCCCACTGCCCATATGAAGAAAGCCTCTCTTAGAGTCTTTCATGTTGAACCGATCAAGAATTTTATCAATATAAATTTCTTGACTTAATGGCAGTATCCTTTTAGATCTATCCCTATAGATCCGGATATCAAAGATGCATTGGGCCTCTCCTAAGTCTTTCATTTGGAAATGAATCCCTAGCTACTCCTTCACAGAAGTGAGCATTGGAATATCATTCCCAATGAGTAGTATGTCATCTACATACAAGACTAGAAATGTTACTTTACTCCCACTAAACTTCATGTATAAACATGGTTCATCGACACTTCGAGTGAAACCATTTTGTTTTTTATTTCATGATCGAAACGATGATTCCAACTCCTGGATGCTTGTTTAAGACCATAGATGGATATATTAAGTTTGCATACCTTCTTAGGGTTTGATGGATCCACAAAACCTTCAGGTTGTGTCATTTACACTTCCTCTTCTAGAATCCCATTCAAGAAGGCGGTTTTGACATCCATTTGCCAAATCTCATAATTATGAAATGCGTAAACCGCTAAGATAATCCTTATGGATCGAAGCATAGCGACTGGGGCAAAGGTTTCGTCATAGTGAAGACCATGAACTTGGGTGAAACCTTTTGCCACCAATCTAGCTTTGTAAACATCATTATGTTTATCTATGCCACTTTTGATCTTATAGATCCACTAACACTGAAGAGGTCTTACCTCCTTAGGTAAATCAACCAAGTCCCATACTTGATTGTCGTACATAAAATCCATTTCGGATCGCATGGCTCCTCGCCATAGCTTTGAGTCGGGACTATAAATGGCTGCTTTGTAGGTAGTAGGTTCGTTACTTTCAAAAAGTAACACATTATAGTCACCACCTTCCTCTATAATACCAAGGTATCTATCAGGTTGATGACTAATTCTGTTTGACCTCCTACGTTCCGAAGGAATTATGACCATGTCAGACGAAGAGGGAACCTTTTCCTCTATGTCCTTTTCGGTTTGTGGCTCTTGGACTTCATCAAGTTTAAATTTTCTCCCACTCTGTCTTTTATAAATAAAATCATTTTCTAAAAAGACTGCATTACGAGACACAAACACTTTGTCCTCGTGTTTATTGTAGAAGTAATAAGCACATGTTTCCCTTGGATATCCTACAAACAGACATTTGTTAGATTTGGGTTCGAGTTTATCGTCAGACTTATTCTTAACAAACTCCTCGCATCCCCAAATTCTCATAAACGACAAATAAGGGACTTTCCCTGTCCATATCTCATATTGAGTCTTGTTTGCCGCTTTAGTCGGGCTTCGATTTAGTGAAAATATTGCAGATAAGATAGCAAAACCCCAAAAATAATCAGGAAGTTCTGTTAGACTCATCATAGATCGAACCATACATATCTAATAAAGTTCGATTTCTCCTTTCAGACACACCATTTAATTGAGGTATCCTAGGAGGAGTCCATTGTGATACTATACCACAATCTTTTAGGTGTGAATCAACTTCATTGTTCAAGTATTCACCACCACGATCGGATCGTAGGGCTTTAATCTTTTTATTCAATTGGTTTTCTACTTCATTTTGAAATTCTTTGAATTTTTCAAAAGCATCACTTTTGGGCCTCATCAAGTAGACATATTCATATCTACTCATGTCGTCGGTAAAAGTAATGAAGTAGTGATAACCACCTCTAGCTTGGATAGTCATTGGACAGCACACATCCGTATGTATAAGGCCTAATACTTCACTTGCTCGTGTCCCTTTTCCCGTAAAAGGAGCACGAGTCATCTTGCCTAGAAGACAAGATTCGCATACACCATATGATTCGTAATCAAATGGTTTGAGTACTTTAGATGAAACAAGTCTCTTTATGCGTCGTTTGTTTATGTGCCCCAAACGACAATGCCAAAGGTATGATTGATTAGATTCACCTGTTTTCACCATCTTGTTTTCTACATGATATACCTCTTTTGCAATATCTAGAACATAAATACCTCCAATAGAAAGTACAACGATTGTTCTTATTACAAAATGAAAAACCTTCCATGTCTAACAGGGAAATAAAGATAATGTTCTTGGTAAGAGTTGGTACATAATATCAATTATTTAAATACCATTGTAAACCATTAGGCAAAAGAGGAACGTAGGTGCCCACGGAAACTGCGACTACCTTAGCTCCATTTCCCATGCGCAGGTCCACGTCACCCTTGGCAAGTGCTTGCGCGTCCTTCCGCCCCTGTACATGATTACAAAGGTGAGAACCACAACCGGTATCAAATACCCAAGAAGATGTACTAGCAAGGTTAATATCTATTATATAGAGTGATGAAAGAATTTTACCTGACGTTGTCACACAACCGTCTTTCTTGTCTTTCAAGTATTTGGGGCAATTGGGATTCCAATGCCCTTTGCCATTACAATAATAGCAATCCGCGTCCGCGTGTTTGTTGATTTTGGGCTTGGGCTTCATAAAGACGTTGCCCTATCCCTTGCCGATTTTCTTGAAAAGAGTCTTACCCTTTCCTTTGTCCTTCTTCACCCCAAGGCTCATGTTCTTCAATTTTATTGAAAGAACATCCTTGGGTTCACTCCCACTAGCCTCCATGTCCCTCTCCGCTTGGGTGACGAGTGCATGGAGTCCATGGAAACTCTTTTCCATGCCATTCATGTTATAGTTCACCCTAAATTGGGTGAACTTTGGTGTGAGTGAATGAAGGATTCTACCCACCCCTAGCTCCTTTGGAATTTTGCACCCTAGACGCTCTAAGGTGTCGGCGTGCTCAACCATTTTGAGCACGTGTGGGCTAACGTTTTGGCCCCTTTGGAGCTTAGTATCAAAGAATTTCGTAGCCGCCTCATATTGGAGAATTTTAGGGGCTTGCGAAAACATAGATGTTATCCTCGTGAATATCCCATATGCATCGAGATATATCAATTGGAGTTTGAGTTTGGGTGAGATAGACCAAATCAAGACATTCTTGACGTCATTGGCAACCGTCAAATAAAGGTCATATTTGGCCCGAACCAGCGCGGACGATCTTGGCCCGGGTTCGGTGGGGGCTCTTCGACCAAGTAGCGAAGCACGTTATCGGATATCGCGGCGCTCTTGATCGTTGATTCCTATTCAACGAAGTTACTACCGACATTGTTTAGGACACACTTGTCCATGACGGACCTTAACCATGAGTCTTTACCCAAGGTTGCGATGTTTGTTGAAGTTGACATTGTGCGAATATGGTTACTACAACAAAAAGAAATATATAAACATTCATTGTTATGATAATTTACTTGAAAACACATTTTAACAAGTTTAGCATTTATATAATGACCCCTCACTAAATTTGTAACAACCCGAAAAGTACCCGATTTTTCTAGTAAAAATATTTACTAACACTTTTCAGTAGAACTTAAGTTTTTAAGATATGAATTTTTGTTCGGAGTCGTATTTTGAAATTCCGCGTTCGTATTTGGAATTTCTGAGAGATTTCATGAAAAGACCGTTTTTGGTCATCTTTGACTTTTCGTGACTTTTAAGTCGTCTTTGACTTTTCCTTGACTTTTTAAAGTCGTCATTGACTTTTTCTTGACTTTTAAGTCGTCATAAACTTTTCTTGACTTCTAAGTCATTTTTGACTTTTCTCGACTTTTAAGTCGACTTTGACTTTCGTTGACTTTTCCCGACTCGTCTAGTAAGTTTGAAGACCGAAATTTTATTTAAAAAAATAA
>JAIUZE010002771.1:0-23882 GCA_022085475.1 Heliosperma pusillum | reverse complement strand
ATATATAGAATTGGGATCCGGTGAGAACCACTAAGATAATGAGAACCGTGAGAATTCCGCCTTACAAAATTTATTTTTTAAAACTAACAAAATATTTGGATTCGGCGTTAAATATTATGGCTAGATAACATATTTCTTGGCCGAAAATTTATAAGCTACTGACGGAAATCGAGTCGAAATAGAATTTACTGTTTTTAATGCACCTAGTAGTTAGTTTCATGTATCTAACAAGTTTAATGCACCTACTACTTATTTTCATGCATCTAGAGCTAGTTATTTTCATGCACCTAGTAATTATTTTCATGAATGTAACAATTTTCATGCACCTAGTGCTCGTTTTGATGCATTTAGAGTAGTTTTAATTTGCCTAATTGATTGTATTCACATTAAGTACATATTTTTTTAATATAATCAATAAATTTTGTTTACTTACTGCAAATATTTTGCTTGAATAAACTAAACTAATTGTAAATGATCCATCAAAACTTTCGAAACAAGATTTGGTAGAGATTTAGTGAGAGTTCTCACGGTTCTCATTATGTTAGTGGTTCTCACCGGATCCTGACCCTATATATATATATATATATATATATATAGAAATAGGATCAGGTAAGTCCACCTTTCTTAGATGAGTCCATGAGTCCTAATCTAGACCATTAGATCAAACAAATGAATGGTCAAGATTAAAACAAAAAAGAAAAGGCTCATATAAAAGCTCATAAACCCAACCTAACCCTAATCAGAAAAAACCTACCCACTTCTCTCTACCCACTTCTCTCTCTACTTCTCTCTCAAATCCCCAAATACTACCCCGACATCGGACCACCACCACCCATCCGCCTCCTCCCTCGTCCGCCGCCTCCTCCCTTAATTGCCGCCTCCTCCCTCGGCCGCCGCCTTCTCCCTCGGCCGCCGCCTCCTCCTCCTCCTCCTGCCTTCTCCTCTCTCGGCCCTATGGCCGCCTCCTCCTCCTGCCTCCTTCTGCGGCCGCCTCCTCCTCCTGCCTCCTCCTGCGGCCGCCTCCTCCTCCTGTCTTTTTCTCCCTCGGCCTTGCTTCGGCCTCCTTCTCCAGATTTGAGGAGGGCCGTGGGTGGGATCGTGGGGGTATGTATTTTTTTTTTTTTTGGTTTTTCATATCTGAGAAGGTCGTGGATTTTGGTTTTTTTTTTTCATATAAAATTGGGTGGTAGTTTATGGTGATGGTGGTGGTGGCTAGTAAAGTGACGGACTTTTTTTGTTTTTTCCAGATCTATGTTTTGTGGCGGTGGTGGTGTTGTTTACGTGGCTGGTAAGGCTTTGGGTGGCGGTGGTGGTGCGATGGACTTTTTGTTTTCTTTTAGTTCTTTTTTTTTTGGGTGGTGGAGTTATTGTGGCGGAGTGGTGGCAAGTGGCTGTTGGTGGTGGTGATGGGTGCAGTTGTGGTGAAAGTTGGTGGTGGTTAGTAAAGTGACGGATTAAAGTTACATAAACTTTCACTAAAGTTACACACTTAACATAATAAAGTTACATAGAATTAGATTAAAGTTACATAAACTTTCACTAAAGTTACACACTTAACATAATAAAGTTACATAGAATTAGATTAAAGTTACATGATAATAGATTAAAGTTACATAAAATTTGACAAAAAGTGACATAAAATTATACTTTGAGTCACATAAATTTTGATAAAAGTAGAATAAAAATTAACTAACTTGATTAAAGTTACATAATAATAGATTAGAGTTACATAAAACCTGACAAAAGTGACATAAAATTAGACTTAGGTCACATAAATTTTGATAAAAGTTGAATAAAATTTGACTAAGTTAAGATTAAAGTTACATAATAATAGATTAGAGTTACATAAAACCTGACAAAAGTGACATAAAATTAAACTTAGGTCACATAAATTTTGATAAAAGTTGAATAAAATTTGACTAAGTAAAGTTAAAAGTTACATTTGTAAAATATTTTCAAGGAATAGTTTATGTAACTTTAATACATTACGACTGTAACTTTAATCTTTTCCAAGTGTAACTTTATTCTTTGAAAGCCATATATTAATTTGAATTTATGACTTTTTATAAATGGTTTATGTAACTTTAGTATTTTATGAGTGTAACTTTAGCCTTTTAACATCAATTTGTTAATAAAATTTTATGTAACTTTATTTTTATGTTACTTTAGTCATATAACTCCTGTGTAACTTTTGTTAGTTTCTGTGTAACTTCTATCAGTTTCTGTGTAACTTTGGTCACTTTTTGTGTAACTTTGGTAAGTTTTTGTGTAACTTTGGCAAGTTTTTGTGTAACTTTGGCTAATTTTGCGTGTAACTTTGGTTAAAGGCAACCCCCACCAATAACAACACCACCAACAATAACAATACCACCAACAACCACCCACAACCACCGCCACCACACAGCCACCCACAACCACCGCCGCCACACCGCCACCACACCACCACCACACCACCACCAACAACCACTCCCCAACCGAAAAAATACAATATAAAAAAAAACAAATCTGGAAAAAAAAAAGAAGAGGAGGTGGTGGATGGGATATTGAGTGGAGGTGGAAGGGAGGCAAGGAGGCAAGGAGGCCGAGGAGGAAGGTCGGCGAGGGGCGGCCGAGGAGGAGGGGCGGCCGAAGAGGAGGGGCGGCAAGGAGGACTGGTGGCGTGGTGGAGGACGGAGGAGAGAGGGAGGACGGAGGTGGAAGGAGGAGGCGGACGTGGTGGCAGTGGGCTGCCGAGGGAGGCCGCCGTGGTGGTGATGTGGTAGTGGGGAAATAGTGGGGAGTTGAAGAGAGAGATGAGAGGAGGAGAGAGATAAGAGGAAGAGAGAGAAGTGAGTGGAAAAAATGGATAGGTTTTGAGAAATTGATTAGGGTTTGGGAGTTTTTATATTAGCCCTCATTTTTTTGTTATAATCTTGACCATTCATTTGCTTAGATCTAATGGTCCAAATTAGGACTTAGGGACTCATAAAAAAACTGGACTTACCTGAACCTGACTCTATATATATATATATATATATATATATATATATATATATATATATATATATATAGTCAGGTTCAGTTGAGTCCCTTAATTTAGGTGAGTCCCTAAGTCCTCATCTAAACCATTAGATCTTATAAGACATGGATGGTTGAGATTAGAAGCATTAACACACTCACCTACCACTCACCTACTACTAGTTAGTGATAATTTGAATTCTGAAATTTTAGAACAAGTTTTTGAAACTTTATCAAAAAAATTTGTAACTTTTTGTTTTTTACGAATGTAACTTTAGCCTTTAAAAGTGTAACTTTATACAAATTTAGTGATTTTAGAGTGTAACTTCAGCCCTAAAGGGTGTAACTTTATGTTAATATAGTCAATTTTGTATATTAATTTGATTATATGTAATTTTAAAAAATAGTTTATGTAACTTTATTGTTTTACGTGTGTAACTTTACTATTTTGCGAGTATAACTTTAGTCTTTTAAGACTATTTTTTATATTAAAATTTGAAATTATGTAATATAATGTGATTTTGAATATATTAATTTGATATTATATAATTTTATGTAACTTTAGTCCAATTTTATGTAATTTTAATCAAATTTTATGTAACTTTACTCTAGTTTTATTAGAATTTTTATGTAACTTTTGTCTAATTTTACGTAACTTTATTTCCCACAACCACCCACCATCACCAACACCTACATTTCTCCCTCCTTTCACAGCCAAATGCCCACCACCGTAACAGCCGTCCCCACCACACCACAGCCGCCCACCCCGCCACCATCAGCAGCAACCACCACGGCCAAAATTTGAAAAAAAACACACAAACAACCTACCACCAACACAGAACCAAATCTGAAAAAAAAAATTGGGAAGACGGTAGGTGGTCGGACGGAGAGAGGAGAGGGTAGGGAGGCTGAGGGAGGAAGTGAGAGGAGGTCGAAAAGGGAGGAGGAAGATGGCGGAGATGACGTGGCGGCGGCGGCAAGTGGCCTGGAGTGGGAGGGAGGCCGAGAGGAGGAAAAGGGCGGCGAGGGAGAGGAGGAGGGAGGTGGCGGAGTGGCGGCCGGAGGGATGAGGAGACGGCCAGATCCGAAAAAAAAAAAAGAGAAAAAGGAGGAGGTCGGTCGTGATGGTGTCGTGGGGTGGCGTCGGTGGCGGCCTGCTGTCAGTTGATGGCCGTCAGTGGTGGTGGCAGTGGACCGCCACTTTTGGTAGTGGTGGGTGGTGAAGGGGCTACTGCTAGTGTTTGTGTGTGGTGGTGGCAGTGGAGAGAGAAGTGGGTAGAAAGAGAAAGTGGGTAGGTATTTTGATTAGGGTTTGATGTGTTTGAGAGGTTTTATATGAGCCTTCTATTTTTTGTTTTAATCTTGACCTTTTATTTATTAGATCTAATGGTCAAAATTAGGACTTATGGACTCACCAAAAAAATCACTCACCTCCTCTACTCTCTATAAAAAAAATCCCACCACCTCCATCACTTCCTCTTCTCCGTCGGCCACCGCCGACCTTCACCTCTTCCACCGCCGGCCACCACCAGCCACCACCGGCCACCACCTAATTTTTTTTTTTTTGAAATAACACAAATACTAGATCTATCCCCACAAATACAAAAAACACTATTAATTCTCTCTAAAAAAACACTCTCTTATGTTCTCTCTAAAATCAAAGCAACCACCAACAAGAAAAAAAAACTAGATCTAAAAAATAAACCACCAAAAGCAAGCCACCGCCTCACTCACGCGGCCACCTTCGGCCACATCAGGTCCCACCTCCGCACCACCTTCCCCCAACGACACCCCCCCCCACCTGCCATTTCCGTCCTCCTTCCACCTCGGCAACCCCCACCACGACATCCTCTCTTATTCTCCCTCCGGTCGACCACGACATCCTCCT
This sequence comes from Heliosperma pusillum, assembly GCA_022085475.1. NCBI lineage: Eukaryota > Viridiplantae > Streptophyta > Magnoliopsida > Caryophyllales > Caryophyllaceae > Heliosperma > Heliosperma pusillum. Next base: position 18,997 of record JAIUZE010002771.1, on the reverse strand, counting down.
CGGCAACCCCCACCACGGCAACCCTGTCGACCACGGCCACCACGGCAACCCCCACAACGGCATCCTCCTCGGCAACCCCGCGCCTCTCCTCCTCGCCTCCTGTCGACTCTAACTTCTTCCTTTATCTCATTTTTTTCGGTTCAGATCTACTATTTGGGGCCTTTTTTGTGGCCGTTGGTGGTCGAATGAGGGTGGGGCTGTGGTGGCCGAATGAGGGTGGGGCTGTGGTGGTGGTGGGGTTGTTGTTGGTGATCTACATTTTCTTTGTTTTTGTGTGTTAAATTTCCAGATTTATGTCTTTCTTTTTTTTCTTTTTCCTTTTCTTTTTCTTCTTCAGTTTTGCTTAAATATTTGTTTTGTTTATTTTTCTGTTTTTCTTTGTTTTTTAGATCTGAAAAGGTGGTTCAAACTTTAATGACGTCTATTAAAATATCACATATTATTTATTAAAGTAACACATATTGTATATTAAAGTCACACATATTGTATATTAAAGTAACACATATTATATATTAAAGTAACACAAATTCTCTATTAAAGTTACACATATTGTATATTAAAGTAACACAAATTCTCTATTACAGTTACATGTCTTATTTATTAAAGTCACATATATCAAAGTAACACATATTATTTATTAAAGTAACACAAAATGACCTTAAAGTTATATAATGACTGAAGTTACACTTTTAGTATCTGAAATTACCCATATAATGACTGAAGTTACCCATATAATGACTGAAGTTTTTTTATATGTTTTATATGTTTTTATATGTTTTATATGTTTTATATTTATTAAAGTAACACAAAATGACCTTAAAGTAACACATTTTTTATATGTTTTATGTTTTTTTTTTAATTTGTTATGTTTTTATTTTTTTATTTTAGATTTCGTTTTTTTATTTTTTTATGGTGTTTATATTTCTAGATCTAAAGTTACACTATTTTAGACTAAAGTTATATAACTGAAGTTACATAGGTTTGGACTGAAGTTACATAGGTTTGGACTGAAGTTACATAGGTTTGGACTGAAGTTACAGATATTTGGACTGAAATTTGACTAGTTTGGACTGAAGTCACACTAGAAAAGACTAATGCATAAAATTACCCTATAAATGACTAAAGTTACACAAATAATAATTGAAGTTTCACTAATAAAGTAAAATGTTACACTCATAAAAATGCTAAAATTAAATTGTATTTTGGGTTAAAGTTACACATATAAGGCTTGAAGTTACACAAATAATGGTTGAAGTTACAATCAGAAAAGGCTAAAATCACATAAAATTGTCTTAAAGTTACATAAATTCAAATTCATATAGTCGAAATCAAATTTTAGCTTGAAGTTACACAAATAATGGTTGAAGTTACACTCGTAGTGACTGAAGTTACACTCATAAAATGGCTAAAATCACATAAACTTGTCTTGAAGTTTCATAAATTCAAATTTATGTAGTCGAAATCAAATTTTAGTCTGAAGTTACAAAAGTAATGGTTGAAGTAACACTCGTAGTGACTGAAGTTACACTCCTAAAAAGGCTAAAATCACATAAACTTGTCTTGAAGTTTCATAAATTCAAATTTATATAGTCGAAATCACATTTTAGTTTGAAGTTTCATAAATAACGGTTGAAGTTACACTCATAATGACTGAAGTTACACTCATAAAAAGGCTAAAATCACCTAAACTTGTCTTGAAATTTCATAAATTCAAATTTATATAGTCGAAATCACATTTTAGTTTGAAGTTTCATAAATAACGGTTGAAGTTACACTCATAATGACTGAAGTTACACTCATAAAAAGTCTAAAATGACATCAATTTGTCTTGAAGTTTCATAAATTCAAATTTATATAGTCGAAATCACATTTTAGTTTGAAGTTTCATAAATAACGGTTGAAGTTACACTCATAATGACTGAAGTTGCACTCATAAAAAGTCTAAAATGACATAAATTTGTCTTGAAGTTTCATAAATTCAAATTTATATTGTCGAAATCACATTTTAGTTTGAAGTTTCACAAATATGGGCTGAAGTTACACTCACAAATCTCCGAAATTCAAAAGTGCTCAAAAGTGATTAACTAAAGGCTAGAGAGAGAAAGTTAATTAATTAGTGCATAGGTAAATGAGTAGTGTTAAGTGTGCTTTTGTCTCTACAATCTCATCCATTCATCTCCCTCATCCAATGGCCAAGATGAGGACTCATGGACTCACAAAAATTGGTGGACTCATAAGAACCTATCTATCTATATATATATATATATATATATATATATATATATATATATATATATATATATAATTAGGATCCGGTGAGAACCACTAAGATAATGAGAACCATGAGAACTGCGCTTTACGAAATTTATTTTAAAAAAATAAGGACATTTTTGGGTTCGGCGTAGAATTTTATGGCTAGATAACATACATCTTGGTCAAAAAAATATAATTTACTGACGGAAATTGAGGTGAAATACGATTTATTAGTTTTCATGCACCTAGTAGTCAGTTTCATGCATCTCACAATTTTAATGCACCTGGTGCTCATTTTAATGCATCTAGAGTCCGTTATTTTCATGCACCTAGTAACTGTTTTCATGCATGTATAAATTTTCGTGCACCTAGTGCTCGTTTTCACGCATTTAGAATAATTTTAGTGTACAAATTGAATTTATGTACATTAAGTACATATTTTTTTTAATATAATCAATAAATTTTGTTTAGTTACTCCAAGTATTTTGCTTGAATAAATTAAACTAATGGTAAATGATCCAACAAAACTTTCGAAACAAGATTTGATGGAGATTTAGTGAGGGTTCTCACGGTTCTCATTATGTAAGTGGTTCTCACCGGATCCTGACCCTATATATTGATTATATTAAAAAAAATATGTTCTTAATGTACATAAATTCACTTTGTACACTAAAATTACTCTAAATGCGTAAAAACGAGCACTAGGTGCACGAAAATTGCTACATGCATGAAAAGAGCTACTAGGTGCATGAAAATAACGGGCTCTAGATGCATTAAAATGAGCACCAGGTGCATTAAAATTGTGAGATGCATGAAACTGACTACTAGGTGCATGAAAACTAATAAATCGTATTTCACCTCAATTTCCGTCAGTAAATTATATTTTTTTGACCAAGATGTATGTTATCTAGCCATAAACTTCTACGCCGAACCCAAAAATGTCCTTATTTTTTTAAAATAAATTTCGTAAGGCGGAGTTCTCACGGTTCTCATTATCTTAGTGGTTCTCACCGGATCCTAATTCTATATATATATATATATATATATATATATAGAGAGATAGGTTCTTATGAGTCCTTCATATCTTTTGAGTCCATGAGTCCTCATCTTGGCCATTGGATGGAAGAGATGGAGGGACAAGATTAGAAATAGATGGAGGGATAAGATTAGAAGGAAAATGGATGGACAAGATGAGAACAAGATGGAGGGACAAGATTAGATTAAAATGGGTGGGGTTTAATGAATTCCACCTACACTTACCTTCATATTGTAACAATAAGTTTTTGTAACTTCAACTTTTTATTAGTGTAACTTCAGTAACTACGAGTGTAACTTCAACCATTCTTTGTGTAACTTCAAACTAAATTATGATTTCGATAATATTAATTTAAATTTATGTAACTTTAAGACAACTTTATGTGATTTTAGCCTATTATGAGTGTAACTTCAATCATTACGAGTGTAACTTCAACCCTTATTTGTGTAATTTCAAGCTATATTGTGATTCCGATTATATTAATTTGAATTTATGTAATTTTAAGACAAGTTTATGAGATTTTAGCCTTTTATGAGTGTAACTTCAGTCATTACGAGTGTAACTTCAACCAGTCTTTGTGTAACTTCAAACTAAATTGTGATTCCGATTATTTTCATTTGAATTTATGTAACTTTAATATAACTTTATGTGATTTTAGCCTTTTATGAGTGTAATTTTAGTCAATACGAGTGTAACTTCAACCATTATATGTGTAACTTCAAACGAAGATGTGTTATAAGCGTAACTTCAGTCTTTACGAGCGTAACTTCAGTCTTTACGAGCGTAACTTCAGTCCTTGAAAAAGTCACTTCAGTCTTTTAAGAGTGTTACTTCAGTCTTTTAAGAGTGTTACTTCAGTCTTTTAAGAGTGTTACTTCAGTCTTTTAAGAGTGTTACTTCAGTCTTTTAAGAGTGTTACTTCAGTCTTTTAAGAGTGTTACTTCAGTCTTTTAAGAGCGTTACTTCAGTCTTAGAGCGTTACTTCAGTCTTTTAAGAGCGTTACTTCAGTCTTTTAAGAGCGTTACTTCAGTCTTTTAAGAGCGTTACTTCAGTCTTTTAAGAGACTTATTTCAGTCTTTTAAGAGTGTTTAAGAGTAAAAAAAACAAGATCTAAAATTAAATAAAAAAACATAAGAAATTTGAAAAATTAAAAAAAGATGTAAAAAGAATACAACAAAAAAAACAGATTTGAAAAGTAAAATAACATAAAAAAAAAAGCAAGATATAATTAAAAAAAATAGATCTAGAAAGTAAAAATAACATAAAAGAACACTTTAATTAATAATGGTGTAACTTTAGCTAATAATGGTGTAACTTCAACAAACACTAATAATAGTGTCACTTCAGTACTTAATAGTGTCACTTCAATACTTGTCACTTCAGTACTTAATAGTGTTACTTCAGTACTTAATAGTGTTACTTCAGTACTTAATAGTGTCACTTCAGTGAAATAAACATCTAACAACAAAAAAACAAATGGTAATTTTATAGATCTGAAAAAACAAACATGAGAAATTTGGGAAAAAAACAAGATAGAGATAAAAAAAATAAAAAAACATAAGAAATAATAAAACCAGTAATTTCAACAACAACAACAACAAACGAGTTAGGGCAGATCTGAAATGGTGGCGGCCAAACTCCCGCGACCACCTCTTTTCTCCTCTCCTCTCCCATTAACCACCACCAACGCCCACCACAATTCGTTTCTCTGTCTTTTTTTAATTTGGCGGATCTGAAATGGTGGCGGATAGGGCTGGCGGCGTGGCAGAGAGGAGTGAAGGAGAGAGGACGGCTGCGACGGAGAAGAAGGACGAAAACTGAAAACCAAGAATGGCGGAGGATGGGCGACGGTGGTGCAATGGTGTTTCGGTGTTCGTGAGTGAGGGAGAGAGGAGGTGGTGGTCGTGGTGTGTTTCGGTGTGGTGTTTCGGTATGGTGGTGTTTCGGGGTGGTGGGATTCCGGTGGTGGTGGTGAACTCGGTGGAGGTAGATTTAGGTGGTGGTGGTTTTCGGTGGTGGTTGTTTAGTGTGGTAGAGGTGTGTCGGTGGTGGTGATGGGTGAGGAGAATAGGGTATTTTTTGGGGTTTTGTTTTAAAGGATTAAGAGAGATAAGGGAGGTAGAGAGAGATTGAGTTTAGGTAAAAATGAGAGAAAAAGAGTGAGATGAGGGTATTTATTATTAGGGTTTGATAGGTAGTGATTGTGTGTGCCTCACAATCTTGACTCTCCATTTTGTTTTAATCCTAGCCCTTCATCCATCTGATTCAAGGGCTTGGATGAGGACTTAAGGACTCATCATTTAGAGGTGGACTTACTTGATCTCTTCTCTCTATATATATATATATATATATATATATATATATATATATATATATATATATAGAGCAAAGATCAATTGAGTCCACCCCATTCCTTAGAGTCCTTGAGTCCTTTTTAGGGCCATTGGATATGGGGATATGGATGGCTAAGATTGATACTCCAAAATTATGATTAATATCACCTTCTCTCTAGTTTTCATTAATTAATCACTAAACCTCACTAATTCACTATAAAAGATTTTCCTCACAATCACTTCTCTCTCATCTCACATAATATTCCTACTCCCATCTCTCTAAAACTCAAATAAATCAAAAATCTCAATTAATTCATTCATCCTCCATTCTCACACAACATCACACAGCCACCACTACCCACCGAAACCAACCAAATAAATCACTCCCCACGACCACCCTCGACGCTCACCGCCTCTTATCCACCACATCAACAACCCACCACCTACCACATAACTCCTACCCACCTACAACCACCAAAAAAATTAAATCTGAAAAAACCCATCACCAAACAAAAAAAAAGCAGATCTGAAAACTACCACCTCAAACCACCGCACCCGACCACCTTTTTCGCTGCCTCCTCTCTGACCCACCACCGGCCTCCTCTTCTTCCCTCCAGCCGCCACTCTGCGACCTCCCTCCTCACCGGACAGCAGCACCAACAACACCACCGGCCTCCTCCCTCCTTCTTTCCTCCATCTTCTTCTCATTTTTTCTCCTTCTTTCCTCCATCTTCTTCTCCTTCTTTCCTCCACTGTGTCGTTATTGTTGTTGTCTTTTCTTCTTTTTTTTCTTTTTCTCTTCCCCTTTTAGTTCCCTGTGTCATTGTCTTTGTTTTCCCTTTTCTTTTTCTTTTTTCTTTTTTTCCCTTCTACCCAATATGTATGTGTATGTGTATGTTTCTGTGTATGTGTATGTGTATGTATGTGTATGTATGTGTATGTATTTTTTTTTCTTCTTCTTTTACTCAGATTTGAAAAAGGTGTGTCGATGTATATGCCCCGAGTAAAGTCACATATATTAAAGTAACACATATTCTATTTTAAAGTCACACGTATCTTTTATAAGAGTAACAACATTCTCTATTAAAGTTACACGCTTTATTTATAAAAGTCACATATATCGTATATTAAAGTAACACATTTTTTTATTAAAGTTACATAATATTTGTATAAAAATGACCTTAAAAGTTACACTTCTTGGTGTTAGATCTTGGTTTTCTTGTTGGTTTTGTTTGTTTTTCTTTTATTTTTTTTCAGATTTAAAAAAAATGTGTCAAATGTTGACGTCTATTAAAGTAACATATATTATCTATTAAAGTAACACATATTATCTATTAAAGTAACACAAATTCTTTATTAAAGTCACATATATCGTTTATTAAAGTAACACTAATTATTAATTCTAGATCTGAAAAAAAAGGTGTCAAGTAATAATGACTTCTATTAAAGTAACATAAATTCTCTATTAAAGTTACACATTTTATTTATTAAAGTCACATATATCGTCTATTAAAGTTACACATTTTATTTATTAAAGTCACATATATCGTCTATTAAAGTTACACATTTTATTTATTAAAGTCACATATATCGTCTATTAAAGTTACAAATTTTATTTATTAAAGTCACATATATCGTCTATTAAAGTTACACATTTTATTTATTAAAGTCACATATATCTTATATTAAAGTAACACACATTATTTATTAAAGTAACACAAAATGACCTTAAAAGTTACACTTGTTGATGTCAGATTTGTTTCTTTTTTTAGTTTTTACTCTTGTTTTCAAATTTTTTTTCTAGATCTACCTTTTCCTAGATCTACCTTGCTTTTTACATAGTTTTTACTACAGTTACACTCATAGAGGACTACAGTTACACTCATAGAGGACTACAGTTACACTCATTCAGGACTACAGTTACACTCATTCAGGACTACAGTTACACTCATAGAGAACTACAGTTACACTCATAGAGGACTAAAGTAACACTCATAAATTTGTAGTAAATTACGTAGATTCAACATGCAATAAAATTCAAAAAATTCCACTCAAAATGACCTTAAATTACTAAAGTTACACTCGTAAAATATTAGAGTTACACTCGTAAATCATCAAAGTTACACTTGTAAAATGTAAAAATTATATAAATTCAAATTTTTATTTACAAAACCGTCTTAAAAAAAATTAAAGTTACACTCCTAAAATGTTAGAATTATACTCGTAAAATGTAAAAAATTATATAAATTTAAATTTATAAGTAATAAACCGTCTTAAAAAAATATTAAAGTTACACTCGAAAATCATTCAAGTTACACTCGTAAAATGTCAAAATTATATAAATTCAAATTTTTATACAAAACCGTCTAAAAAATATTAAAGTTACACTCGAAAATCAGCAAAGTTACACTCGTAGAATGTTAAAAGTATATATATTCAAATTATTATATCAAAACCGTCTTTAAATTTAAAGTTACGCTCGAAAATATTACAGTTACACTCGAAAAGTATTAAAGTTACACTCGTAAGGTGTTAAAATTGTTTAAATTCAAATTTTTGTATACAATCCGCCTTAAAAACTTAAAGTTACACTCTAAAACATTAGAGTTACACTCGCAAGCATCAAAGTTACACTCATAAATCTCAGCAGCTCAAAAGTGCTCAAAAGTGCTTAAAAGTGTTTAAAAAGTGATTAATTAAAAGCTAGAGAGAGAAAGTAATTAATTAGTACATAGGTAATTAATTAGTGATAAGTGTATTTTTTAATCTCCCAAATCTCAGCCATCCATCTCCCTCATCCAATGGCTAGGATGAGGACTCAAGGACTCTAAGAAAATGGTGGACTCAATTGAACTAAGCTCTATATATATATATATATATATATATATATATATAATTGGTAAAGTGCTTGTATTGTCTAACGACATAACTTACTTTGTTAACACAATATGATAATAACATAATAACACAATAACATAATATAATAAGTAGAACCATATAATTATTCAGTATAATTTTGTCCCTCTGTTTTTTAATATAATTTTCTCGTTTTACGTGGTGACATGTTAACTTCAATTTTCAGAAAAGTATTTTATTTCAAATCTTTTAAGTTGTGTATATTCTATACAGAAAGTGGTTTCATATGAGATATTGTAAACCTAATAAAATTCACGTGGTCCAAGTAATTCGACCGGACTCCCGAACTGAGTACTCTAACTTGACCCGTAATCTGAATTGACCCAGCTTAATTATTTGACATGTTAGAATGTTTGCTAACGATCATAAATTGTTGTCCCCCAATGACTTAATGATAAGCGACCTCAAATGACTTGACCCGATCTGATTCGACTATACCTTACCTACCCTTAATCCGACTCGAATTCGATCTGATTGTCCCATTTACCATGTTTAATTGTAAAACAAATGTCTTCAAAAGTGGAAATGACACTTGACAACTCAAATACTCAATATTTTTGGCTACTACTTATATATAATATAGTACAATATTATAAGTTTTGATCAATTGCCCATAGTGTTACTATTAGTATATTTAGTTGCATGGTCGTTATTATAATAACTTGAATATTAATTTCCATAATCAATAGTGCATCTATTATAAGTTACTAACAAAGTGGAACTAAGTAAAGCTAATTCAATTTCCGAACCAATAAGTCCTCTTAGGAAATGTGAGTCCTCTTAGGAAATGTGAGTCCATAAGTCCTCTTATAGGTCCTTGGATCTTGGAAATGAAGGGTTGAGATGAAAACAAGAAAATGGTCATTAATGGGTGTTTAATCCACTTCTCTCACATCCAGCCTAATTAAACCCACTAATACACTCATCCCTTTAACCCACCCTTTCCACCCAATTCAATTCATTAATAACAATCTCTTCATCTCTCTAAAAAAAATACCACCTTCTCTCTAAACTTCTTTTCTCTCTAAATTCAAACAACCAAACAAAACCAAAAAAAAAAACCTAGATCTACCACACAACCAAACAACCAAACACCCCCGGCCGCCACCCCCACAACGCCGCCACCCGGCCGCCGCCCCCGCCGGCCATCCTCACCGTCCCCTGTCACCGCCACACCCACGGCCATCCTCACCGTCCCCTGTCACCCACCACCTTCCACCGCCTTCCACCGCCTTACCTCTCCTTTTTCTTTCTTTTATCTTTTTTTTTTTCACCCTCCCTCCTCTCCTCCGTTCGCCACGCGCCTCCCTCCACTCTCTGCCGGCGTCTCCTCCCTTCCCCGACCCCAGATCTGAAACAAACAACCACCACCCCCACCCCCACCCTGTTGTGGTGGTTGTCGGTTTGATTGGTTGTTGTTGTTTGTTTCAGATCTGAGGTCAGGGCGGGCGTGGGGATGGGCTAGGGGCGGTCGTGGGTAGGTGGTGGTGAGAGTCGGTGTGGGGCTGGGGTAGGGCTGGTCGTGGGTAGGGCCGGTCGTGGGTACTTGTTGTTTGTTTTGTTTTGTTTTTTTTTTTTTAATTTCTTTTTTTGTTTGGTTGTTTTTTTTAATTTCTTTTTTTGGTTGTTTTTTAATTTTGTTTTTTCTTATAGTTTTTTATGTTCAGATCTGATTTTTTTGAGTTACACAATTAAAGACTGAAGTTACACTTTTAACGCTTGAAGTTACACTTTTAAGGCTTGAAGTTACACTTATAAGCCTTGAAGTTACACTATTAAGGCTTGAAGTTTTGATTATTTTTCTGTTTTGCTTGTCTTTTTCCTTTTCTTTTTCTTCTTCAGTTTTGCTTAAATATTTGTTTTGTTTATTTTTCTGTTTTTCTTTGTTTTTTAGATCTGAAAAGGTGGGTCAAACTTTAATGACGTCTATTAAAATATCACATATTATTTATTAAAGTAACACATATTGTATATTAAAGTCACACATATTGTATATTAAAGTAACACATATTGTATATTAAAGTAACACATATTATATATTAAAGTAACACAAATTCTCTATTAAAGTTACACATATTGTATATTAAAGTAACACAAATTCTCTATTAAAGTTACATGTCTTATTTATTAAAGTCACATATATCAAAGTAACACATATTATTTATTAAAGTAACACAAAATGACCTTAAAGTTATATAATGACTGAAGTTACACTTTTAGTATCTGAAGTTACCCATATAATGACTGAAGTTACCCATATAATGACTGAAGTTTTTTTATATGTTTTATATGTTTTTATATGTTTTATATGTTTTATATTTATTAAAGTAACACAAAATGACCTTAAAGTAACACATTTTTTTATATGTTTTATGTTTTTTTTTTAATTTGTTATGTTTTTATTTTTTTATTTTAGATTTCGTTTTTTTATTTTTTTATGGTGTTTATATTTCTATATCTAAAGTTACACTATTTTAGACTAAAGTTATATAACTGAAGTTACATAGGTTTGGACTGAAGTTACATAGGTTTGGACTGAAGTTACAGAGATTTGGACTGAAATTTGACTAGTTTGGACTGAAGTCACACTAGAAAAGACTAATGCATAAAATTACCCTATAAATGACTAAAGTTACACAAATAATAATTGAAGTTTCACTAATAAAGTAAAATGTTACACTCATAAAAATGCTAAAATTTAATTGTATTTTGGGTTAAAGTTACACATATAAGGCTTGAAGTTACACAAATAATGGTTGAAGTTACAATCAGAAAAGGCTAAAATCACATAAAATTGTCTTAAAGTTACATAAATTCAAATTCATATAGTCGAAATCACATTTTAGCTTGAAGTTACACAAATAATGGTTGAAGTTACACTCGTAGTGACTGAAATTACACTCATAAAAAGGCTAAAATCACATAAACTTGTCTTGAAATTTCATAAATTCAAATTTATGTAATCGAAATCAAATTTTAGTTTGAAGTTACAAAAATAATGGTTGAAGTAACACTCGTAGTGACTGAAGTTACACTCCTAAAAAGGCTAAAATCACATAAACTTGTCTTGAAGTTTCATAAATTCAAATTTATATAGTCGAAATCACATTTTAGTTTGAAGTTTCATAAATAACGGTTGAAGTTACACTCATAATGACTGAAGTTACACTCATAAAAAGTCTAAAATGACATAAATTTGTCTTGAAGTTTCATAAATTCAAATTTATATAGTCGAAATCACATTTTAGTTTGAAGTTTCATAAATAACGGTTGAAGTTACACTCATAATGACTGAAGTTGCACTCATAAAAAGTCTAAAATGACATAAATTTGTCTTGAAGTTTCATAAATTCAAATTTATATAGTCGAAATCACATTTTAGTTTGAAGTTTCACAAATATGGGCTGAAGTTACACTCACAAATCTCAGAAATTCAAAAGTGCTCAAAAGTGATTAACTAAAGGCTAGAGAGAGAAAGTTAATTAATTAGTGCATAGGTAATTGATTAGTGTTAAGTGTGATTTTGTCTCTACAATCTCATCCATTCATCTCCCTCATCCAATGGCCAAGATGAGGACTCATGGACTCAAAAAAATTGGTGGACTCATAAGAACCTATCTCTCTCTCTCTCTATATATATATATATATATATATATATATATAGAATTAGGATCCGGTGAGAACCACTAAGATAATGAGAACCGTGAGAACTCCGCCTTACGAAATTTATTTTTAAAAAATAAGGACATTTTTGGGTTCGGCGTAGAAGTTTATGGCTAGATAACATACATCTTGGTCAAAAAAATATAATTTACTGACGGAAATTAAGGTGAAATACGATTTATTAGTTTTCATGCACCTAGTAGTCAGTTTCATGCATCTCACAATTTTAATGCACCTGGTGCTCATTTTAATGCATCTAGAGTCCGTTATTTTCATGCACCTAGTAACTGTTTTCATGCATGTATAAATTTTCGTGCACCTAGTGCTCGTTTTCACGCATTTAGAATAATTTTAGTGTACAAATTGAATTTATGTACATTAAGTACATATTTTTTTTAATATAATCAATAAATTTTGTTTAGTTACTCCAAGTATTTTGCTTGAATAAATTAAACTAATGGTAAATGATCCAACAAAACTTTCGAAACAAGATTTGATGGAGATTTAGTGAGGGTTCTCACGGTTCTCATTATGTAAGTGGTTCTCACCGGATCCTGACCCTATATATTGATTATATTAAAAAAAATATGTTCTTAATGTACATAAATTCACTTTGTACACTAAAATTACTCTAAATGCGTAAAAACGAGCACTAGGTGCACGAAAATTGCTACATGCATGAAAAGAGCTACTAGGTGCATGAAAATAACGGGCTCTAGATGCATTAAAATGAGCACCAGGTGCATTAAAATTGTGAGATGCATGAAACTGACTACTAGGTGCATGAAAACTAATAAATCGTATTTCACCTCAATTTCCGTCAGTAAATTATATTTTTTTGACCAAGATGTATGTTATCTAGCCATAAACTTCTACGCCGAACCCAAAAATGTCCTTATTTTTTTAAAATAAATTTCGTAAGGCGGAGTTCTCACGGTTCTCATTATCTTAGTGGTTCTCACCGGATCCTAATTCTATATATATATATATATATATATATATATAGAGAGATAGGTTCTTATGAGTCCTTCATATCTTTTGAGTCCATGAGTCCTCATCTTGGCCATTGGATGGAAGAGATGGAGGGACAAGATTAGAAATAGATGGAGGGATAAGATTAGAAGGAAAATGGATGGACAAGATGAGAACAAGATGGAGGGACAAGATTAGATTAAAATGGGTGGGGTTTAATGAATTCCACCTACACTTACCTTCATATTGTAACAATAAGTTTTTGTAACTTCAACTTTTTATTAGTGTAACTTCAGTAACTACGAGTGTAACTTCAACCATTCTTTGTGTAACTTCAAACTAAATTATGATTTCGATAATATTAATTTAAATTTATGTAACTTTAAGACAACTTTATGTGATTTTAGCCTATTATGAGTGTAACTTCAATCATTACGAGTGTAACTTCAACCCTTATTTGTGTAATTTCAAGCTATATTGTGATTCCGATTATATTAATTTGAATTTATGTAATTTTAAGACAAGTTTATGAGATTTTAGCCTTTTATGAGTGTAACTTCAGTCATTACGAGTGTAACTTCAACCAGTCTTTGTGTAACTTCAAACTAAATTGTGATTCCGATTATTTTCATTTGAATTTATGTAACTTTAATATAACTTTATGTGATTTTAGCCTTTTATGAGTGTAATTTTAGTCAATACGAGTGTAACTTCAACCATTATATGTGTAACTTCAAACGAAGATGTGTTATAAGCGTAACTTCAGTCTTTACGAGCGTAACTTCAGTCTTTACGAGCGTAACTTCAGTCCTTGAAAAAGTCACTTCAGTCTTTTAAGAGTGTTACTTCAGTCTTTTAAGAGTGTTACTTCAGTCTTTTAAGAGCGTTACTTCAGTCTTTTAAGAGCGTTACTTCAGTCTTTTAAGAGCGTTACTTCAGTCTTTTAAGAGACTTACTTCAGTCTTTTAAGAGTGTTTAAGAGTAAAAAAAACAAGATCTAAAATTAAATAAAAAAACATAAGAAATTTGAAAAATTAAAAAAAGATGTAAAAAGAATACAACAAAAAAAACAGATTTGAAAAGTAAAATAACATAAAAAAAAAAAAGCAAGATATAATTAAAAAAAATAGATCTAGAAAGTAAAAATAACATAAAAGAACACTTTAATTAATAATGGTGTAACTTTAGCTAATTATGGTGTAACTTCAACAAACACTAATAATAGTGTCACTTCAGTACTTAATAGTGTCACTTCAATACTTGTTACTTCAGTACTTAATAGTGTTACTTCAGTACTTAATAGTGTCACTTCAGTGAAATAAACATCTAACAACAAAAAAACAAATGGTAATTTTATAGATCTGAAAAAACAAACATGAGAAATTTGGGAAAAAAACAAGATAGAGATAAAAAAAATAAAAAAACATAAGAAATAATAAAACCAGTAATTTCAACAACAACAACAACAAACGAGTTAGGGCAGATCTGAAATGGTGGCGGCCAAACTCCCGCGACCACCTCTTTTCTCCTCTCCTCTCCCATTAACCACCACCAACGCCCACCACAATTCGTTTCTCTGTCTTTTTTTAATTTGGCGGATCTGAAATGGTGGCGGATAGGGCTGGCGGCGTGGCAGAGAGGAGTGAAGGAGAGAGGACGGCTGCGACGGAGAAGAAGGACGAAAACTGAAAACCAAGAATGGCGGAGGATGGGCGACGGTGGTGCAATGGTGTTTCGGTGTTCGTGAGTGAGGGAGAGAGGAGGTGGTGGTCGTGGTGTGTTTCGGTGTGGTGTTTCGGTATGGTGGTGTTTCGGGGTGGTGGGATTCCGGTGGTGGTGGTGAACTCGGTGGAGGTAGATTTAGGTGGTGGTGGTTTTCGGTGGTGGTTGTTTAGTGTGGTAGAGGTGTGTCGGTGGTGGTGATGGGTGAGGAGAATAGGGTATTTTTTGGGGTTTTGTTTTAAAGGATTAAGAGAGATAAGGGAGGTAGAGAGAGATTGAGTTTAGGTAAAAATGAGAGAAAAAGAGTGAGATGAGGGTATTTATTATTAGGGTTTGATAGGTAGTGATTGTGTGTGCCTCACAATCTTGACTCTCCATTTTGTTTTAATCCTAGCCCTTCATCCATCTGATTCAAGGGCTTGGATGAGGACTTAAGGACTCATCATTTAGAGGTGGACTTACTTGATCTCTTCTCTCTATATATATATATATATATATATATATATATATATATATATATATATATATAGAGCAAAGATCAATTGAGTCCACCCTCTTCCATAGAGTCCTTGAGTTCTATTTTGGACCATTGGATGAAGGAGGATGGGTGGTTGAGATTGATACTCCCAAAAGGTCATTAACACCACTATCTCTCTACCTTTCACTAATTAATCACTAATCTAACCTAATTCAACATATAACCTTTTTCTCACAATTACTTCTCTCTCATCTCACACAATATTCATCCTATCTTCTCTCTAAAACCCAAATAAATCAAAATCCCAAATAAATCACCCATCTTCCTTTCCTCACCCAACACCACCAATCCTCCTTTCCTCACACAACACCACCCAACCACCACTCCCCACTCGACACACACCCACCACCCCTTTATTACGCTCACCCCGATGACTCCCCGGCCATGGCGCCACCACGACGGCTCCCCTGACGCCACCACGGCGACTCCCCTGACGCCACCTCGACGCCGCCACCACCACACCCACACACACCCGACCACAACACCCACCACAAATGACTCCACCTCAACAACCCTCTGCCGCATCTCCTCCACCACCCACCGCCTCTTCCCGCAGCAGCCACCACCACTACCACCACCAATCTTCATTTTTTTTTTGAAATTTCAGATCTAACCACCTCTTCCTCCACTCTTCCCCTGCTCTATCCGCCGCCTTCGCCCTCTGTCTGCCGCCTCTTTCCGCCTCCTTCCCTCTGTCCGCCGCCTCTCTTTGCCTCCTTCCCTCTATCCGCCTTTCCGCCGCTGCTCCTCTTTCGCTCTTTCCTTCTTTTTTTTTTTTTTTTTTTTTTTTTCAGATCTGAGTAAACCCAGATCTGTTTTTGTGTTTTGTTGTTGTTGTTGTTGTTGTTGTTGTTGTTGCTGGTGTTTCGTGTGTCAGTGGGTGGCGGTTGGGATATCTAGGGTGGTGGGTGGGCGTGTCTTTGTAGTGTTGTGTCGGTTGGTGGCGGTGGGTGTGTGTTGTTGAGTTTTTTTTTTTTTTTTTAATTTTTTCAGATCTTGTTTTTGTGTTTTTTTAAAATTCTAGATCTGAAAAAGGGCTGTCAAGTGCCAATAAGAAATTAAAGTAACATAAATTTTCTATTACAGTTACACATTTTATTTATAAAAGTCACATATATCGTCTATTAAAGTTACACATTTTATTTATTAAAGTTACACATTTTATGTAATAAAGTCACATATATCATTTATTAAAGTAACACACGTTATTTATTAAAGTAACACTATTAAAGTAACACAAAATGACCTTGAAAACGACCTTTAAAGTTACACCTGTTATGTCAGATCTGTTTATTTTTTTAGTTTATACTCTTGTTTTCATATTTTTTTTCTAGATCTACATTTTTTGTAAGTGTGGGTTGGTTTATTAAAGTAACATTTATTAAAGTAACATAAATTCTCTATTAAAGTTACATACTTTATTTATTAAAGTAACATTTTTTTTCATAGATCTTAAAAAGTTACACATTATCTATTAAAGTAACACAAATTCTCTATTAAAGTTACCTATCTTATTTATTAAAGTCACATATACCGTCTATTAAAGTTACACATTTTATTTATTAAAGTCACATATATCTTCTATTAAAGTAACACACATTATTTATTAAAGTAACACAAAATGACCTTAAAAGTTACACTTGTTGATGTCAGATCTGTTTCTTTTTTTAGTTTTTACTCTTGTTTTCAAATTTTTTTTCTAGATCTACCTTTTTCTAGATCTACCTTGCTTTTTACATAGTTTTTACTACAGTTACACTCATAGAGGACTACAGTTACACTCATTGAGGACTACAGTTACACTCATAGAGGACTACAGTTACACTCATAGAGGACTACAGTTACACTCATAGAGGACTACAGTTACACTCATAGAGGACTACAGTTACACTCATAGAGGACTAAAGTAACACTCATAGAGGACTAAAGTAACACTCATAAATTTGTAGTAAATTACGTAGATTCAACATGTAATAAAATTCAAAAAATTCCACTCAAAATGACCTAAAATTATTAAAGTTACACTCGTAAAATATTAGAGTTACACTCGTAAATCATCAAAGTTACACTTGAAAAATGTTAAAATTATATAAATTCAAATTTTTATGTACAAAACCGTCTTAAAAAAAAATTAAAGTTACACTCCTAAAATGTTAGAATTATACTCGTAAAATGTAAAAAGTTATATAAATTTAAATTTATAAGTAATAAACCGTCTTAAAAAAATATTAAAGTTACACTCGAAAATCATCCAAATTACACTCGTAAAATGTCAAAATTATATAAATTCAAATTTGTATACAAAACCGTCTAAAAAATATCAAAGTTACACTCGAAAATCAGCAAAGTTATACTCGTAGAATGTTAAAAGTATATATATTCAAATTATTATATCAAAACCGTCTTTAAAATTTAAAGTTACGCTCGAAAATATTAGAGTTACACTCGAAAAGCATCAAAGTTACACTTGTAAGGTGTTAAAATTGTTTAAATTCAAATTTTTGTATACAAACCGCCTTAAAAACTTAAAGTTACACTCTAAAACATTAGAGTTACACTCGCAAGCATCAAAGTTACACTCATAAATCTCAGCAGCTCAAAAGTGCTCAAAAGTGCTTAAAAGTGTTTAAAAAGTGATTAATTAAAAGCTAGAGAGAGAAAGTAATTAATTAGTACATAAGTAATTAATTAGTGATAAGTGTATTTTTTAATCTCCCAAATCTCAGCCATCCATCTCCCTCATCCAATGGCTAGGATGAGGACTCAAGGACTCTAAGAATATGGTGGACTCAATTGAACTAAGCTATATATATATATATATATATATATATATATATATATATATATATATAGAATTAGGATCACGTGAGTCCACCCTATCTTTTTGAGTCCGTGAGTCCATGATTTAATATCACGAGTTATACTAAACAATATCACAGGATATACTATACAATATCACACCACTGAAGCACTTTTTCGGGCATTGTTACTAACTTTTTTTCCTCATACTTTTTTTTCACAAATATTGATTCCAATACCAAGGCTCCCACAAACACCATCATTCTCTCGTCCTTTCATGCCGGAAAGTCATCATTATCAGTGTTTTACAGAACTTTATTGTATATAGTTGCTTTTATCATATTTCCTCTCTACTAAGCATCTTTACCTCCAACATTTTTATTCATAGCCGACGACGAGACCCTAATTTTGACAAATTTTGTGTGATTGGGGTGGTGTGAGCTCCGAGTAAGAGTAATGTGTAAGGGTGGAGGAATATGAAGATTTAAAGAAAACATGGGATAAATAATGGGTGACGACGGTGCCGCATAAATGTTTGCTTGTATCATCTAGGTACTTAGATATGTCGTTGTTATTGGTGGGTGGGTAGTCGTCGTCAACGACGAGTAGTATGACATAAAATATTTTTAACTCTTTTGTGCTGTTTTTTATCGTGATACTGTTTAGTATAACCAGTGATATTGTTTTGTGTAATCTGTGATATTGTATAGCTGGACTCACGGACTCAAATATTTAGGTGGACTCACCGGATCTTGCCTCTCTCT
>JAIUZE010002770.1:0-23421 GCA_022085475.1 Heliosperma pusillum | reverse complement strand
AGCACTTCTTCACCCGAGAGCTTCCAAAACTCAACCAAATCATTTCCAAATCAGTTCAATTCTCATATATACTTCAAATAATCATCAACAATCAATATATATCATCCATATTCATCATATAACATCATTTACTAATCATAGCATGGATGCTAATCTTCCTACTAGTAATCTAATACGATTCTCTAGCATATAAAAACAGATTATAAAAAACGGGAAGGATTACCGAAGTAAAGTAAACCCTTCACCGTTACCTTTACGCGTCTTTATCGATTACTAAAAAAAAACCTTCCAGTGTCTCCACTACAAATTAGGTAAAAAAAATGAAATAAAAATTAATTCTTGAGAGAAGACGGATAATTTAAAAAAGCGGAAGAATGCAGGAGGGGAAAGACGGGAATTTTATTACCTCACGGATAGAGGGAAGCTAAGAGGGGAAAGAATAAACGAAAACTTACGTGAAATTTCCGTCAAAGAAAAACGGAATGAGATTACGGTTGATTTCCCAATATCGAAAATCCAAAGAGGGAAAAGATATGAGATTTCTTACGGGAGAAAGAAAGGGGAGGTGGTGGTTGTTGTGCTTGATTTGTGTTAAATTGAAGGAATTAGGTTTTAAGGAAATTAAGAGTTTAAGTAAGGAAAAAGTCAACCAAAAGTCCAAAACTCGCATTTAAGGACGGGCTTTTCATGGAATCCGCCGAAATTCCAAGAATATACGAACCTCGAAATTCTAGAACATTCGCCTCAAACATAAAAAAGCATTTTTAAAACTTAAACTTCACTGAACGAAAAAAAGATTTCGTTGAGAAAATATTTCTTATTAGAAAAATCGGGTGAACATTTCCGGGTTACCAAAAATATTAGTATATGAGAGTTTTAGTGAGAAGAAGAGTTTTAGAGAGAAGTTAAACAAATTGAACAAAAATGAAGTGATAAATGATGAACAACAATTGTGCATCAAGAAGCCAAAATGGCCGGATGAAATAGTCCAAATATGGACTATTATTTTGTTCAATTTTTGTCACATGCATTAGAGTGGAGTGTTGTAGTATATATGATGATTATTCTTACTTGTAATGTCACTTTCATAAGTAATTAAATAGTAAAAACAAGAACTAAAATCATCACCTTTGAACTACAACCAAAACCGGTCCATTATGGCCTAGTTTGGTCCATTTTGATTTTTGATATTTGTCTCACAAATACTTATTGATCATATGGTTAATTATCTTGTATAATTAAGTGTTAATTTGATCATATAACAATTATATGACTCAATTAAATAAATCATATGTACTTAACATTTTAAGTAATATTTTACCATTATATCAATATATAATGGGTCCCACAATGCTTAGTTAATTTATTTTACAACTCCTTGTAAATATAATTAACTAATTACCTCTATCTCAAAACCTCAACTAATTTAGTAATTTAACGATTAATTACTAAGTTAAATCTTATTTAATCGTATTAAAATAAGATATAAATTTATTAGTCAATTATCGCATAATTGAAAAATAAGTTTAATCGAATTTGAGTTCTTAACTCAATTTCTAACAATTAACTCTCGTACATATCGAATATATGTAATGTACTAATTAACTGTATCGTATACAAATAATTAGTTACTATTTGAATTTCATCCTTTAGGTGTGACCGAAAGGGATCAGTTGATCACCGCCGTCAAACGACAATAACGTCAAACTCTAGTTAGCCAACCGTTATTGATTTACGTTAATCAACTGACTAATCATATATGTAGTCAATAATTATCCCAATTATATTCCATAATAAGATTTATTATGTGGCGCATTTTTGTGGAGGACACCTACTCCAACAGTTTAGGTGGTGTCATTGTTGTTAGCGTACTAGCTTGACTTTCTTTGTCCTCCTTTTCCATGGCGTTCCGACGGATTTGGGTTCTCGTTCTTTTTCCGCCTCTTTTGCAAAAAATTTGATCAATTGTTTACTTCTAGTTAAATACCTCATTTGTTTATCTCTACCTGAAATATCACTTGCATAATATTTTAAAAGATAAGCAAGAGATTAAGATAGAGGGAGCATATTTTATTTTATATTGTAATCCTGTGTCAATATTTTATTTCACTAATTTTCTTCATTTATATGCTAATTTTATAAGGAAAATAATAATATCACTATACACTTTTTTAGTGGCACAAAGATACAAACCAAGTTTAAGGAATGTATCTACTGTCTCAAAAACATGAGTGGTATTTGAAATCATAGTAGTTACATTAAATCTTACCTTTAATTAAAATGTATTTCAAAATAAATTATTAAAATAATCATATCTTTATTACAATCTTTATGTAAAATGTTTTAGTTGATAATGTAATTTATAATTCAAATTCATAATCTCAAATATGAATTAATATATAATTAATCGGTTTTGTTTTACACTTTTTTTTTATACTAGCAACGTTTTAAATAGCATATTCATGCAATTTTACGGATCGAGAGTAATATGTAGTCCCTCATATTCTATCTATTCTTCCCTATTTTCTATTTGATTCATTCATGTTTTCTTTCCTATTTCCATTTTTGGAAGTGGGGTTAGTGTTTTGTGTGTTCATATTTAATTGCATATGGGTAGAGAGTTTTGTGTAGTCCAGATTTATTTTGTTAATCTTAAAGCCAAAATGAAATGAAAAGATTACATGGAATATGATGGAGTATTTCTATTCAGCTACAAGTTCTCATAGAAAACGAAACTTTTCGTCATAAGTTCAAGAAAAGCCAAATGTCGTGCATTGACGATTAAATGGTAATTTGATGACTAGTTTAATACTAATGGTTGTGCATTGACGATTAAATGGGGATGAAGAGAGTAGTTGATAAAAGTATACCTGAATGTAACCCCAGTTAGAGAGAGCAGAGTGGAGCTTCTCAAGTTCAATGTCGGCGGCAGGAAGTGACGAAAACAGGAGTGAAAAATCAAGAAGAAGAATGTCAGTCCATTGTTGAGGGATATCAACAGCTTTGGAAAGGACATCTTTGTGAAGGAACTCTTCAGGTACTTCTCCACTTTTAGCAACCTCTTGAACTATAATTTTTTCTAATTCTACTTTGTTCAACTTACTCTCACTTTTTCCCATGTTTGGTACTACTATTTTTAGTTTATTAGACGATACTAACTAATCGACAGCTTCTCTACAGATTTGTAGGGTTCCTTAAGTCCTGTGCCCACCACATTTGTTTTTGTGCAGTTTTTGTCTTTTCACTCAATAAATGCTTGTACGTGAAACTCAGTGTACTGTATGGGGCAGATAAATAACTTCACTACTTGTCTGACTTACTGCACCTGCCTTCTTTATTACGATTAAAAATACAGACTTACGTTATGATAATACAGTTTGGTCTTGCTTCAGACGGACCATTTTGATCTGAAACAATAAGACGGGATTTTGTAACCACTTTACAGTTAGATATAACCACTATTGAAAACAAGTTGAGATAAGCTGTGGTTACATTTTATCAAAAAGTGGCAACATAATCCCGTCTTATTTTTCAGACGGAATTAGTCCGTCTGAAATAAGAATTTGTGATGATAATATACTTTAGCACAGAAGTTCTTGCTTAAGACATACTCCGTCAATCCAATTCAAACTACCTACTTGCTTTTTAGAGGTCAAACTTTCAAAACTTTGAACGTTTATAAATCGGAATATATAGATTTTTAAAAGACGGAACTTGATCGTCGCTATTTCAGTCTAACTATAGCTGCAATCCTTCGAGCTTGCTCATCGCGCTCTTGCCTAAGTGCCGCATTCTCCTTTGACAGCTTAGTTGCGAAACTTTGGGTGAACTGAGTCGGGGATGAGGTAGCAACAGAGTACCTATGATGGTCAAACAAATAATCCGCCGCTGGTCCCAATCCGTAGCATCTTCCTTTCTCGTCAAATCCAGTCTCCTCATAATAGATCTCATTATCGTCGATGTTTTCGACTCCTTGACTTTGAAGCTCAGACTTCTTTGACATGATCTTATTCTGCATCACAAACGAGCTCAGAATTAGTAATTGTCATTTAAATAGTTAATGTAATTAGATAGAAATAACCAAGTGGTGTTAGTCTAGTGGTAGCTAGGTTAAACTTTGAAGCTTGCAGAAATGTAGGAGTTGAGAGGTCCTGGGTTCGACTACCAGCTGGGGCGATGATCACTTGGCCACTGCAGCCCTCGAAGGGGGTGGCTTACATGGTCCATGTGGTGGTGTGGGAATGCATGGGCCCGGAGTGATTCAACCCCCTCGTCATCAAAAAAAAAATTAAATATAAATGACAAACATAAATCAATTGGCGAAATAATGCATAACTTTCAAAGAGTTCAGCTGCTTTTTTTTTATAACCATCCACGGATCATGTGCTTCTTTGTCTTCTTTAAAACTTGCACCGCATTTGGGATATCAGATGCATTTTTTCCGACCTACAATTTAAATACTTCTTAGTATAACATAGATATATATATATATATATATATATATATATATATATATATATATATATATATGTGTGTGTGTGTGTGTGTGTGTGTGTAAGTATTAAATTATAATTAGATAAATAAATAAAAAATGAAAGAAGATATTTACCATTTCGTCCATGAGTGTCAAGGGTTTTTTTTACCCATAATGTGAGTAGGCAACGCCTTTCCCTTCTCTTCACATCCCGACCTACGATTAGCCGAGGCTGATTCAGATCTCGCAACGAAGCTAGGATCTTCGACGGGCCTATTCTTAAAATTTCTAAATAAGTCCAAAGGAATCCACTTCGGCCTGTGCTCCTCGTCATTGATAGTCCATAATAGTACGGCTCTAAGATCAAAGTTCAGCTTTCTAGAGACGTCGTATATGTACAACTCTGTCTCCCACAACTGTTTCAACTCGCGAATTAACGGTTGTAAACAAACGTCAAGGTGTTTTTTGGGACTCGACGGACCGAGTACAAGTAATGATACAAACATAAACTGTCTTTTCATACGTAGCCAGGGTGGTAAATTGTATGAAGTGAGCATTACCGGCCAGCAGGAGTACGACTTTCCGTATTGACCGAAAGGTGCGAAACCATCGGTACAAAGACCAAGTCGAAAATTTCAAGGGTCACTTGCAAAAGAAGGATGAATGCGATCAAAATGTTTTCAAGCCTCGTCGTCACTTGGATGAGACATTATCCCGCTGACACGTGGATTTTCATGATGCCACCGCATCTCTGCCGCAATTAGTTTTGTGACATAAAGTCGTTGCAAACGCGGTCCTCCATAATAGTGCATTTATATAATAAATCTCATTTGGAATATACGTGCCAGGATTAGTATATTTTGATACTCCACGTCAGTTGATTAACGTAAATCAGTAACGCCTGGCTGACTAGAGTTTGACGTTATTGTCGTATGACGGCGGTAACCAATTGATCCCTTTAGGTCACACCTATAGGATGAGACCCAAATAGAATACTAATTATTTGTATACGATACAGTTTAATTAGAGCATTACATATATTTGATATGTACGTTTCGTTACGAGAGTTATTTATTGGAAATTGAGTTGCGAACTCATTCCACTTAAGTTTATTAGTCAATTATACGATAACTGACTGAATAAATTTTACGTCTTATTTTAATACGATTGAATAAGATTTAATTTAGTGATTAATAGTTAATTCATTAAATTAGTTGAGGTTATGCATATACTTTAAGGTAGAGGTGATTAGTTAATTATATTTACAAGGAGTTGTAAAATAAACTAACTAGGCATTGTGGGACCCATTATATATTGATATAATGATAAAATATCACTTAAAAGTTAAGTGTATATTATTTATTAATTTGAGTCATATAATTGTTATATGATCAAATTAACCCTTAATTATACAAGATAATTAAGCATTTGATTATAAGTATTTGTGGGACAAATATCAAAAATCAAAATGGACCACATGACACTAATGGGGGCCGAAATCATGTAGTGGAATAACATGATGGTTGTTGTTTCTTGTGTTACACTACAACATGTGATCATGTCATGTTTATAACACATGATCATGTTCTTATTCACTTCTACACTCAACTATTTTGCATGAGATTATTTTAAGCAAAATAAGAGGCCAATAGGGCTCTCCTTGGCCGGACCATGTGTCCTTAAATGGACAATATTGTTGTTCATTTTACAACACTAGTTCATTCTTATTTTGCATGCTTATCACTCTAAAATCCTCATCTCTCTAAAAACTCTCAAACACTAATATTTTTCCTATTATTAGAGTAGTAATAAATCTAATATTAGTTCATATTATCACTTGTGTTTTCTAGTCAAAAACTAAGTGATTAGTTTGGGTTTAATCTTGGGTGCAACAAGAAGGAGACCTTCTACTTTGGAGGTTGTTTTATGGAGGATCATCCATCAATTTCATGCTCAAGAACAATAAGAAGGAGTTCTTATTGTGCCCATATTGAACCGAAAAATCTCAATGTAAGGATGTTTTCGTCTTATCTTTTCTTTTATACTTTTATATTTGCATGCATGATAACTAGATCCTAAATCATTAAGTTAATGTAATTTAATGAACTAATTAGAAGAGTCTAATTAGAGGTCTAGGACTTTCATGTGGTATCAGAGCTCAATTGTTACATGCATGTCGATTTTAGGCATTAAAATCGAGTTATACGATAACTTGGGTAAAATTGAAAATTTGTGTTAAAAATTGGTTTGCACGAAATTTTTGATTTGCATGCATACCTACTGACATCAAAAAGGTTGTGGTCAAATTTGGTGATTTTATGGATTAATTTGCTATTTATTTTGATTTATGGCCTTTAAATCATGTTAATA
Source organism: Heliosperma pusillum (assembly GCA_022085475.1). Classification (NCBI taxonomy): domain Eukaryota; kingdom Viridiplantae; phylum Streptophyta; class Magnoliopsida; order Caryophyllales; family Caryophyllaceae; genus Heliosperma; species Heliosperma pusillum. The sequence goes on along the minus strand of JAIUZE010002770.1, from coordinate 16,577 downwards.
TGCATATTTTATGTTAAAAGTTAACTAAAAATAGTTGCATGTTGATTCTGGCCATGAAATTTTGATATGATCTCACATGCATGTTGTACATACTGTATGTAAAGTTTCGTGACTTTTAAGTAAGTTTTGCATGATGATTGATTTTTATAAGATAAAAGTCAATAAAGTGAGATTATTATGATCATAAAATTGAAACGTCCTTTTCTGGTCTTGAAAATTTTTGGTACATTTTATAACCTGATTTATATCATCTTGGTGAAAGTTTATAATTTGTTTCACTATTTTACTATATTTAATGGTTTTTATTAGACAAAACCGTTGAATATCAAGTTATTTGTTCATAAAATTTATTCAAATTTTTGGGCAAATGTTTCTGGTTTTTAGAGTTTCAGGAAATGTTCCAGAATGTACAAAATTTTCGGTTTCAAATTTTTATGAGTTTTATATTTTATTTTGGGTTTATTTCATAAATGTTATGATTAAACCTCTATATTTAGCAAATACGATCAATTCAAACTAATTAAATACAAACAAAGTTAGTGGAAACTAATTTTGAGTTCTAAATCAGTTTAGATAATTAGTTTGAGCTTAAATACGATTTAAGTGTTGATTAGGGATTTTTAATGGTTAAAAATCGAAAAAATCCATAAAATCGAGCTAGAATGAGCATGATAAGTATTAAGGGCGATTTTGGTATGATTTTTACAGCATTTTATTTATGTTTTTATTGTTGAATGAATGAATGTCATTTATTTAATTTTTAATGCAAGTTGTACCTAGTATGGCCTAGATTATTTTAATCGGTATTACCCGTAATGTAAGGAAATACCAATTCGGTTGTAATTTTATTTGCGATCTCGTATCGCCGTTTGTAATAATTTAATTTCATTTTTAGATCAAATGTATAATAGGAATTTTATTTTTATCTTTTTGTAATTAATTATTATGAAGACGGAGATTCGCGAAGTCGGTGTTCCAAAAGACGGTGCCATGAAGAGGCTAGGGGCCAAGGAGTTGGTTTCCGATTTTGTAATCTACTAGTTAATTAGATTAGCTAGGTGGCCATACTAGAATTTATTATTTGCTTGCTTTATTTTTCCGCTCATGCCAAAATCGCCAACATGCATCTTTATTTCTCGATTGTCAATTCAAAGTTATTCAAAATTCACCGACTTAGTTTGCTTATAGGGAATTAATAAAAAAATTGACAAGACCTCTCACATAACTTAAAAATTGAGATTTAGCCTTACCAATTAGTAACACCTATGAACCCCGTGTTCATTAGGGCTACCACGCGCGTGGGTCCCTTTTTACCTCGGGTAAGTAGGGTGATGCGATCACAAGCCAAAATTGGATTGGACTCAACGAGATAAGCGTTATCTTGGGACTAGGAGATGGATTTAGTTGAAATCCGTCAACCAAGAGTTCTAAGTGTAGAATTAGTCAAGTATTGACTTACCATTTTTAGATAAAGGTAGCATGCGATGACTATTTTTTTTTCTAAAGATGGGTCTTGGAATCACTTATGTAATTTCGTGAGGGGTCATTATATGAGTGACTTGTTTAAAATTGTTTTTTACAAGTAAAATTATATATAAGCAATGAATGTTTATTTTCCGTTGAGATTTATTTTATACGCGCAAATGACATATATTTTATCGTTCTATGAACTTGTAAATCCGTTCAAATCATGGAAAGGGTTTTCATTATTTTATACAGTAGCATTTTGATTGCAATCTCCGTTTAAACCACCGTAGCTAAAGACAAAATATATTTTATCTTTTGATCCTCATTTTCACCATTGCAAATGTCTCTTATGAAGAGTAAATGAATAAGTCACACTTAATCAAAAACGTTTTGATTTTTAGTGATGTCTTCTCATAAAAATGGTACATCAATCTTTTCGCTCCAACGAAAATATTTTTATTTTTGGTATGTCGTCATAATGCTCCTTATCGAGGCTTACCTCAAAAGAGGCCAAATCAGTTGGGACGACTAGGTTAATCGATTTATTTAAAATCGTGAATAACCAAATACCGTAGTCATTTCATGAAAGGTTTATCCTTTTGAAGGTAAAACCATGAATGAAATGAAGAATAGACTTCACAATAGTTCTAATATACTTGTCTAAGTAGAGATTCATGAAAGTGAGTGGGAGCACTAAGAATGATGTTTATATTCTTAATTGTTAAGACGAGGTTCAAGAGTAGGTTGGCACGAGTTTGGCACAAGGCAAGAGAAAAAGGAAAGACTATTTTGAATAGTAAAGTCAAAACTCAAGCAAGGTGTCGAACCTAACTTTTGACTATTCTATTTTACAGTGTATGACACAAGAAAAGAATCTGCCCCAAGCTTTCTAAAGAGTTAGAAATTGGGTGTACTATTTTCACCCATAATATCTATATGATCGACATTTATTTTGCTAAATGCAATTTTTTGGGTATTAGATACCTATTATGGTTTTCATCAATGTATTCAATGCATATAATAATGATTCGTGCGACGACTAACCATGATTAAATGTCGGCCTACAAGGGAAATATAACTATTGTAGTTTTATTTCTATAGAAACATATAAAAGTTATAATGTGATCAATCTAGTTTTGGATTTAGAGGTATACTTTAATAAACGTTATTATGTACATGACCTCTAAATAAAGAATATAGTATCCACTTTAGTGTACGACACAAGTGTTTTCACTTTTGTGAATAGATCAAGCGTTGTATCTTTTTATGCCTATAATTGGTCAATGGTTATCCCATACAAATCAAAGGTAACTATATTCTTGACCTAAATTAGAAATTACTTGTCATATAGATTGAAAAAGGCTCAAAATTGGTGACCTTAATCTAATCTTAATTCTGGATTGTGTAGCACATTAAGAGGGTAGTATTGACAACTATCCCTAAACCATCTGATTTTGAATCTTATGGTACGTGCGAATCTTGTATTCAAGACAAGATGATTCGTGCCTTTTTTTATTTAAAAGGAAATCGAACTAGTGAGTTCTTGGCCCTATTTCATTAGAATATGCGTGGTCCAATAACAAACACAACCAGAGATGGTTATGACTATTTCACTTTATTTACCAACGATTTAAGTAGATATTATATTTGATTCTACTTAATGAGGTACTAAGAGAAATCTTTGAAAAGTTCAAAGAGCTTCAATGAGAAGTAGTTAACCACTAGAACATTAGATCAAGGACTTACGACTAAATCGTAACTATTAATATCTAAGTATTGACTTTTATTTTCACCAAAAGTATTGTGAAATGGTTTCACAAGTTAACTTCTCTAACACACATTATTAGATAAGGTGTTGTTGAATAGAGAAACAGAACCTTATACGATATGGTTTTGTCTTTGTCAAGTCAAAATGAGCCATTTGACTAACCTTGGGATCTTAATATTTTTGTCTGCTATTTCTTTTCCCACCATATTAAAACACATTTAAAACTGTTTGATTTCATTCCATATATGATATGGGTGGGTAGCGTACCTAATTTGTAAGTTATCCGAATGAAACAAGTGCTCAATAATCCTACATTGACCACGAGAACAAAGCGTTTGTGACTCGTGATGCTGTCTTTCAATAAAAATACGATTATTTCTTGATAAGACAGAGTGCGAGAAAATGTTTCAAGAGCCACAAACTGAGCATATGGTCCGGAAAAAGTTTCCTCGCTGCTTGTTCAGTAGTAGTTTCTTCGGAACCTAAGAGGTCAGGTGGAATTTTATCACTCCTTAATAGTGATGAATTCTAATCCGCGACTTATAAAAGACTGTTTCTAATCCCAACTTCTTGCTATGGCTTAGAGTCATGCGATTTGTAATGGACTCCATGCATGATGGTCAGGTATATGACCTGGTAAATTTTACTTAAAGAAGTACGACCTCTTCAATGTAAATTGATTTTTTAAGATCGAATTTTGCATGGATGAACATTAAAATGTTTTCAAAGATAATTTGGTTGGCAAAGAGTTTTTGCACCAACCTTAATTCTTTGATCCATTCGAATATACTTAGCGATTACAGCATATCATAATAGTATGATGTCAATTGGACCTCAAGAACCACCTTCTTGAATACGATTCTAGAAGAGGTAGTATATTTTATATTCACCTTTGGGTTCGTAGATCCTAACTATCCTAAGTTAATTTTGCAAGCTTAAGAGGATGTCTTAAGTAAGCACTAAAGAGTTGGAATTAGTGCGTCAATCATGTCATAAAATATTTCTCGACATCTCGAGGAATTATGTTGAATACATGAAGTTTAGTGGGAGTTATATGGTTTTCATTAGTCTTATATGTGGAGACATATTGATCATTTTAGATGATGGAAGATTTTGGAGAAGTAGAATACATCTTTTAGATATCTGGATTTATGGAGATAAATCTAAAAGGATATTAGTGTTGAGTCAAAATTCTTATATTGATAAGATCTTTGACAAGTTCAAGGAAGTTGAACACATGATAATTGATTCCTTTTTGCTTCCGCTGCGGGATCAATTATATACGTTGTGATGTATACTCAATCCGACATTTCGCATGCTTTGAGCATGATGAATCATTTGCAATCAAATCCAAGTGAAAGTCACTTGATAGCCATAAAGAACATCCTTAAGTACTTGCGAAGGACTAAAGATATGTTCCATATGTTTGGAGTTTATAGTGAGTTGTGTGTAAGAGTTTACACGGACTTCAGTTTCCAAACTGATCAAAGTGATTTGAAATCACGAACTGGCTGTGTTTTATAGAAGATTTATCTGTTGGAAGAGTTCCAAGCAGAAAAGACTATTGGAAAGGTTCCAAGTATGAGTGACATTTTCAAATATAAATGTCATGTATCCGCTGGAAGTGTTCCAGGCAGTTTATCATTGCGGATTTCACAACGGAAATGGAGTACATTGCGTCATATGATGATGCATATGAAAGTAGCTTGGATTCGACAGTGTTGGAGGGACTAGAAATAGTTCCTATAGCTGTATATCCTATCCCATTATACTGGTATAACAGTGGGAGCTACCTTTAGGCCAAGAGTCCTAAGTCTAGATTCTAACCTAGACATGTACTCAGAAAGTTTTATGTAATATGAGATTACGTAGACAAAGAGAAATAGCAATCAGAACGATGGGAGAGATGCAAGTATTGCTAATCCATTATCTATGCTTTTGCAGGCTGAACATGATAGTCATGTCATTTCAATGGAGATTGAAATATGTACCTGAATTGCTGGAGATTATGAGATATGAAATTATTGATAGCGTATCAATTTTTCCAAATATTAGATAATCGCATTCATTGTTAGAGTTTCATTAAAAACTCCTTATTTAGTTTGACTAAATTTTAATACTTTGTTTATCCGAATTGGTTGAAAGAAAAGTTGAACCCAATTCAAGTGAACAGGATGAACTTAGTGTTTTGTCCCTAGTCACTCATGAGGTGACGTCTCGAAAGTGACTAGATTGTAAGTCGATCGATGGTTGGTTCAGCACCATGGGGTCATGGAGATGACTGGTCGTTTACATAGACAGACTGGTGGAGACACTTTGTTCGGGCAGTGACCATAATAGAGTCCCTTATCCAAATTGTTGAAGCCTGGTCGTGGCGGGGATTTCTATTTTATTCCTATGAGTCGATTCTTTAGACTGGCGACCATTTACCTGAGTCGGTGTAGTTTCCAATTGACTTTGGTTTTTGTCCTAGGTCGTGCCGTGAAAGGAGGCCGATGGACATCTTCTGGGTCATGGTGATCTCCATCATACAGTGTAAGATGGGTCAACAGGAATTGTCCACCCACGTTGGGTATTAACATCTTCGGGCCACTCGAGGAGTAGTAACTAGAAATGCATGGCCACGCTCGGAAGAGATCTCTGGTAGATTTTCCGGTCAGACAGTTACTCTCCCAGATCGAGAAAACCACTCTATTTATAATTTCAATTGCAAGTGCGACCTGTAAGACACCTTGCAATGAATGGGAGGATGTGACGCAAAAGAGACAAGAGAATCGGTAGCACACAACTTGTCGAGATAAGTGGGAGAAATTGTAGGATGGGGAGTCCTCCGCAATAGTGTTGTTACATGCACCACTTGTATCAGACAAGTGGGAGATTGTTGGAATAAGTGTCCTCCACAATAGTGCATTTATATAATAAATCTCATTTGGAATATACGTGGCAGGATTAGTATATTTTGATACTCCACGTCAGTTGATTAACGTAAATCAGTAACGCTTGGCTGACTAGAGTTTGACGTTATTGTCGTATGACGGCGGTAATCAATTGATCCCTTTAGGTCACACCTATAGGATGAGACCCAAATAGAATACTAATTATTTTTATACGATACAGTTTAATTAGAGCATTACATATATTTGATATGTACGTTTAGTTACGAGAGTTGTTTATTGGAAATTGAGTTACGAACTCATTCCACTTAAGTTTATTAGTCAATTATACGATAACTGACTGAATAAATTTTACGTCTTATTTTAATACGATTGAATAAGATTTAATTTAGTGATTAATAGTTAATTCAATAAATTAGTTGAGGTTATGCATATACTTTGAGGTAGAGGTGATTAGTTAAGTATATTTACAAGGAGTTGTAAAATAAACTAACTAGGCATTGTGGGACACATTATATATTGATATAATGATAAAATATCACTTAAAAGTTAAGTGTATATTATTTATTAATTTGAGTCATATAATTGTTATATGATCAAATTAACCCTTAATTATACAAGATAATTAAGCATATGATCATAAGTATTTGTGGGACAAATATCAAAAATCAAAATGAACCACATGACACTAGTGAGGGCCGAAATCATGTAGTGTATAACATGATGGTTGTTGTTTCTTGTATCATACTACAACATGTGATCATGTCATGTTTATGACACATGATCATGTTCTTATTCACTTCTACACTCAACTAATTTGCATGAGATTATTTTAAGCAAAATAAGAGGCCTATAAGGCTCACTTGGCCGGACCATATGTGTCCTTTATATGGACAAAATTGTTGTTCATTTCGACATACAAGTTCATTCTTATTTTGCATGTTTATCACTCTAAAGTCCTCATCTCTCTAAAACTCTCAAACACTAATATTTTTCCTATTACTAGAGTAGTAATAAATCTAATATTAGTTCATATTATCACTTGTGTTTTCTAGTCAAAAACTAAGTGATTAGTTTGGGTTTAATCTTGGGTGCAACAAGAAGGAGACCTTCTACTTTGGAGGTTGTTTTATGGAGGGTCATCCATCAATTTTATGCTCAAGAACAATAAGAAGGAGTTCTTATTGTGCCCATATTGAACCGAAAAATCCCAATGTAAGGATGTTTTCGTCTTATCTTTTCTTTTATGCTTTTATATTTGCATGCATGATAACTAGATCCTAAATCATTAAGTTAATGTAATCTAATGAACTAATTAGAGGAGTCTAATTAGAGGTCTAGGACTTTCTTTGGGAAATAAGCTAAGATATTTTTCCCAACCCTTTTGCCATTTGCATTCTTTTGTTTTTTATATCGATCTCTACCACATTTTCTACACTTATCTTGAAGACTATCATCCACCCAAAACAACATACATCCTGCTTCACACGCATCTATCTTTTCATAAGGGAGTTGAAGAGCTTTAAGAATATTTTTGGTTTCATAGAAGTTACGCGTCATAACATGATTTTCAGGAATACACATTTGTGAATTAGATTGTATTCACATTTCAAAGTAACCAACCGTTAAGCTTACTGCAACAAAGAGAAACGACTCCCCTCATACACCGGTTTATTGGCATGTTCCAACATTTTGAAAAAGGCTATTACATTAGGATTTGGAGATTCATCAACCACTTCGGCGTTAACATTTTCTATTCTAATTTTATTAATGTTGTCGCGCAACGCATCCTCCACCATATCCCTATAAGGATTGTCAGACCCCTCCTCAACGGGAAAATTCTCACCATGGCTCACCCAATTATAATAGTCATCGCAAAAGCCCCAAAGCCCTAGGTGTTTTCGTACTTCTTGTTCGGCTAAAATTTTTCTATTTCTAAACTTTACACATGGGCATCTAATTTCTTTACATCTACCGTAATCTTCTTGTTTCTTAACATAATTAATGAATTCATTAACGCCCATTACAAACTCGTGCCTTAATTTTTTATTACAATCCAATCTTCCATACATCCATGCCCGTTGTACTATTTTCATTTCAAATCTACATACACGTTTATAATTATTATGATCGACTTAAATAAATATTCACAACAACAACCTCCAACAACCAACCTCCAACCTTCAACCTTCAACCTCCAACAACAACAACAACAACAACAACACCACCAACAACAACAACAACAACTATCTAACATCTTCCACCTGCAAAAAAAACAATATTCAAGCTAATGGGGTCCTTATCTCTCCAACCTAAACCCATCTTTGAATCTCTCATACCATTAGTAAATACTAACCATTTAATTAATTGTTATGAGACGAAAATTCGGCAGCAATTCCCTACAGTTCTCCAAATACACAATGTTGAATGACTTGTCACTCTACATATGTAGTCAGATAACATTAAAGGAACTGTCAACGAAACTTAATCGTCAAATAAAAATTTAAAAAATAATTAGTATTTACCACCTAAATGGCATAAAAGATTCAAAGACAATCCCAAAACCAGGACTATTCAAGAATTACACCTAATGTATAACTCTTGAACGGGTACTAGGTCTACCATATATGAACAAAAAAAAATAATAGTCTATTTAATCATAAGAACGCAAACATAAACATAAAAATAAACACAATTAAACTTAAACATAAACATATATACCACACTAATTAAACTTAAACAAAAAAAAACTTGGACTTATACTTAATAATAACTAAACTTAAATCAAAACATAAAAATTAACTTAAACCAATATAACTTATACTTATTAATAATTATAATTAAACTAATTAACTTAATATAAACATAAACTTATACTTAATAATAGTTAAACTAATTAACTTAATATAATAATTAAACTGAGTTAATTAGGGGCGGGGCGGGGGACGACATCGGCATAGTGGGAGGGGCGTCGGTCCGGCATCGGCAGAGGGGAGGGGCGCTGACCGGATCTGGGCAAAAGGAGAGGAGAGGAGAGGAGAGGGGGAAGGGGAAAGTGAAGGTAGTCCGGTGAAAGGGAAGGGGAAAAGGAGGGGCGGAGGATGGTGGTCTGTTAGGGCGCCGGCCGGAGAAAGAGGAGAAATAAACAAAAAAAAAAGAGGAGAAAGAGAGGGAGAGAGAGGAGGGAAGGTTGTCGTCGTCCGACGGTTTTCGTCTGGTGGTGAGGGGAGTTGTCGTCGTCGTCGTCTGGCGGTTGTCGGAGTGAGGGATTTTCTGGGTTTCGATTGATTTTGATTTGGTAAAGGAAAGAAACACGGCGAGAGAAAGAGTTTTGCAGATGTTATAAAAGATTCTGCGACGGAATATCCGTCGCAATTCCGTCGCAGAATCAGGCTCACCTGCCACCTTTATACCCAAAAATTTGGTCAATTTTTTGACCTGCGACGGAATATCCGTCGCAATTCCGTCGCAGAATCAGGTCCACCTGTCACCTTTTTGGTCAATTTTTTTCCTAAGACGGACAATCTGTGACAATTCTGTCGCATTTATTAATTCGCGACGGAATATCCGTCGCAGAGGTTCTCGCCATGTAAAAAGAAGGGCGCCATATGTGAAAAAGTTCTGCGACGGAAAATCCGTCGCATTTCCGTCGCAAGATGTAATCCCCGTCGCAAAATCTGTCGCAAGTATGTTTTTGCTACGGTTTTAATATCCGTCGCAAAATTTCCGTCACTAATATAGCTTTTTCTTGTAGTGTAAGACGAGTGTTTAATCACTCTAACTAGTCCTAAACCATGACCATTCTCTAATGCAAATCTAATGCTTATTAACCAATTATCTATACTAGTATAATACATCTAATAGAATTCCTAACTTAAAATATCCACTTTTCTAACTTTCTGGAACATAACAAGCTTGCTATAAACACCATAATTAATTCTATAAAACTCTAATCGATGCAAGGTCAATGGGGTTAGAAACCTACGACTCTTAGTTACGACCTTTGTTGGAGGTTCCATCCTTGAATTCTGAAGAAAACATGGACTGTAAGACAAATATACAAACTCTTACGAATTCCTTCACAAAAAATGTATTCAGTTATAAGTCTAGTTTAACAAAAGAATTTGGGGTAATGTCAAAGCCTAATACCAATTAGAGTATGTAAAATTTATGTGTGAAAAATATTCAGTAATGATTATATTTCTAAATTAGTTTTAAGGAGTAACCTTTATGCTATATCATATTCGCGGAGTTTTTAGATAGAAGATCATAAATAATTTACTGCGGATGAAACACAACAAATCTGATTACCAAATTTGTAGAAATAAAATTAACTTGAAACAAACGAGAGTCTCTTCCTTATGTTTTCGAAAATAACAACTTTAAATAGACGAAATAATTCCGACAAAACAAGGGAAGATTATGAGAGTTTCTGAAACCCTAACCTTTAAGTTAACTATACTAATTCCAACAAGAGATGATTAGCTCGAACCTAATCATGCTTATATATTATAACAAGACTTAAAACATGATTATATTTATTAAAGATGAAGGACTTAGAAAGGAAAAGGTAAGGGATTAACTTACATAGAGTAGAGAGAAGTTTGTCTGCTTCTTAGGAATTGCAATAGGCTTTCAAGAAGAAGTAACCTATACTTTTATACTAGGAGATAAAAAGCTTCTAATTGGGCATTACCAGTACCAAGATTTCGGTTCCCATTACTCGGTTTGACCGAGTCCCTTTTTTTTCATTTCTTTTTCTTAATCTAAACCTTCCTAGAGTCTTAATTTTGTAAATTACTATTATTACACCATATGATACTCTAAGTTCCACCAAGTACTCTAGACTATCTACTTTCAACTCAAAATATAACAAATTCCACGATAATCGTATTCCAAAAATAGCGGGTATTACAACTGCTCAAGTTACTCAGCATAGCTCATTTTTGAGATTTGGAAAATAAGGCAGATATGAAAACAACTAGACTATATCACATTCAACAATAGTTCATTAATAATCCTATGAATGAAGACCATTATAAAGGAAAAAATATAAATCAGACATAGTGCTAATAAGCTTCCGGATGCTAAGATTGAGTTTCTCAAGCAAAAAGGTAAAGCACAATCGATAACAAATGAGGACATCCACTGTGCTTATTTTCATGGGGTTATTAAGGCAAGGAGAAACAAAACTTTCATTCATCAAATTAAGGATCCCAGAGGACAAGTACCAACAGACAAACAAGGAATCCAAACTGGTTTCCTAGACTACTATCAGTTGCTACTAGAAACCAAGAAGGAAACTTGTAATGTTAAAATATTTCTTGTGAGGAAAGGGAATACCTGCACTGATTAGCATAGCCAAATTCTTTTGGCTCCTGTTACTGCACAGGAAATCAAGGAGATAATGTTCCAAATCTCTAATGATAAAGCACCAGGTCCAGATGGATATTCAAGTAAATTTTTTAAGGATACATGTGAGACTGTAAGAGAAGACATTACTAAGGTAGTGCTTGATTTTTTTTTTAATATGGGAGCATGCTTAAACAAGTAAATACTACACTTCTTACCTTGGTACCCAAGGGAGACAAACCTGCAACGACTGTGCTTCAATATAGAGCCATTGCATGCTGCAATGTTGTCTACAAATGTATTTCAAAGGTTATCATCAACATATTAGATATTGTTTTACCTGATTTGATTTTCCATAACTAAGGTGGTTTCATTAGAGGGAGGAGCATAGAGGAAAACATACTCACATGTCAAGTTATCGTAAAGCTTTATGAGAGGAATGACGTCTCCCTCCAGGTGTTTGATGAAAATGGACTTGCAAAACGCCTATGACACAATAAATGAGATATTTTGAACCAAATGCTCACGGCTCTCAAATTACCAAAAAATTCATTAACTGGATCATGAAAGGTGTCTCCACTGCAACTTATTCTCTTAATCTAAATGGGGACATATTTGGTTTCTTCAAGGGACGAAAGAGGATTGAGACAAGCAAGGAGATCGTTTATCTCCTCTCTTGTTCACAATATGTATGGAGTATCTTAACAAACCCTTAGCTTATACTTGATAAGCATTTAATTAGTCACATTTTCCCCTCATTTTCGTTCCCATTTTGGTCCGTTTACACGGATTTGCGTGCCCTTGATTGCATTTTGCTTCCCGATTTCCCGTGCTATGAATGTCGATCTTAATTTGTAGGAATTAAGGCGGAAATGAAGAAATCGGAGCATAAAGGTCTTGCATGAGTCGGGATTCGAAGATTAGAAGAAGAATGAGGAAAGGAGCTTCAAGTGGCGCAGGCCGGTCCTCTGACCGGCGGCCGGCCCACCGGCTCAGAACACTCACCCACAAATGAAAGAAGATGAGAATGAGAAGAAAAGGCCCAGGTAGTGTCGGCCGGTCGACCGGCGGCCGGTCGCCTACCCGGCCTGTGCAACAACAGTAGGTGCTTGGGAAGCATTATGTGCTCCAGGCCGGTGTGAGGCCGGCGGCCGGTCGACCGGCCAGGACCCCCATTCTTCACACTTAAAACAATTTTGAAGACGTGAAATTTGAAGCTACTGATGTGCTCCCGGCCGGCCAGACGACCGGCGGCCGGTTGACTGGCCAGGAACAAAAATCCGCATTTTCGACTCTTCTTCTCTTTTCTTTCCTAATTTCGAGATACCTATAAATACCCTTCCCCTAATATTTTGTAAGAAGTTTTTCATTACATCTTAGCACAAAACCCTAGATAATTTGTAACCCCATTAAGCACTAATTACTCTCCTAATCGTTCCCTAATTAAACTTAATTTCTCATTTCAAGTTGTTAGATCTAGTCTTTCCTAGTAGAATTATTTCAGTTTTGGGTTTGTATTGAGGATTTTGGGTTGAAGACATTCTCCCTATTCACTAATACAAGCTTGTTGGTATAAATTTCTCATCTTTTTGTTATTTATGCAATTTAATTTCATTTCTAGTTTATTGTTTATCATTTGATTGTTATAATTATTCACTTCCTTAACACTATGTTCATTTCACTATCCTTTCCCTTTACTTGTTTGATTTCCCTTAGAATGAGTGAGTAGTTCCCTTCTAGGGTTTAGGGGGAGCCTAAGGGAGGATTATGTGGGGTATTTAGTTGGGTAATTAGTATATTTGTGGTAATAATTTGGGTATTACCCATATGCGCACTAAGTGTTCGATGAAATGTGTGAACGAAAGTTGCCCATTTTATCAAGCATGGTTTGATTATTTCTTAAGCGACGGTGGTAGAGATGATTAGACTAGTGTTTATATGGGTGATTTGAGACAAATGCGATAGCTTTGTTGATGATTATTAATTGTTGAGACATTAGCAATTAATCCTACTCGAATTTGTTACCCATTTGCTAATTGCTAGACTAGCCCATTAATCCCCCTAAGGTGAACCCTTCACCTTAGTTTTCCCTTAATTGTCTTTACCTTGTTATTTAGCGATTACTTGCTTTTACTAGTTTTTAGTTAATCTTCCAATCAATCTCTTGTTAGGCTAGAATAGGACGCGATCGAGCTTGTAGTTGACCCCTCCATCCTCGTGGATTCGACCCCTTTATACTACTTTTATCGGGTTATTTTTGATGTTTGTTTTGACGACGAAACCCTCATCAAATGGCGCCGTTGCCGGGGATGGCGTAAGGAAACTCGTAGTTTGTTTTGTGTCTTAGATTTAGCCAAGTTACTTGTTGTTTTTGTTGGTTTTTAGTTGTTAGATTATTTGTAGAGTGCCTTGCATTATTGTCTTTCCCTAGTGTGCCCAAAAACACACTAGGAGTCTAACTTGTTTTTGAGTTGCTTTTGAGTGCATGCCTAGGGGTGAAGGGTTGTTCTTGAGCCATCCGGAACCCGAAAGGTTGTTTAGGACTCTCCGTGCCAATACACTTGCTCGGGTTAGGAATTCAAGAAGGGTTAGCCATCAACAAGCCAATACTTCAATTGCTTCTACATCCACTCCAACAATCGATCACCCACAAAACAACACCATTAAACCTATATTCGAAAATCCCTTCTACAATACAATACAAAATACACCACCAAATTCACCACCTACAATACCTCAACAACAAAATCAACCACAAATGACGACTTTACGTGATCGTAACCGTCCCAACCACGATGATACCCAATCTCCAATCAATTTCGGTGTCTTGGCCCCAAATAACTTTGAGATTCACCCGGCTCAAATGAGTTCTATTGAGCGGGATAGCTTTGGAGGCCTCCCCGATGAGGATGCTCATGCCCACTTGAGAAAGTTCAAAAGTAGGGTAGGAATCATGAAGAGGAATGGTGTACCCGAGGAAACCCTTTGTCTAATGTTGTTCCCATTTTCTCTTAAAGACCGGGCGGAGAGGTGGTTGAATAACCATCCTCCAAACACTTTCACTACTTGGGATGACTTGGCTAAGGAGTTTCTAAGTAAGTACTACCCCGCCTCCAAAACGGCGATGCTAAGAAATGAGATAACAACCTTCCAACAAGAGGATGGAGAATCCTTAGGAGAGGCATGGGATCGATTCATTGATTTACTTGCCCGTTGCCCTCATCATGGAATTGCGGATTGGTATGTCACTCAAACATTCTATCAAACTCTCCTCCCTCAAACCAAGGCTATGGTGAATGCTTCCGCGGGGGGAAGTTTTGATCATTTGAATGACCAACAAGGGGCGGCATTGATTAAAAAGATGGTTGAATCGGAGTCTAGCTATGGTACTAGTTCTAGAGGAAATAGCTTGAGGAGGAGTTCTAAGTACCCAAGTGAGAACTTTTCAAATGCGGATACCAATGCCAAGATTGATTTGCTCACACAAACTTTTACTAAGGGTTTTGCCGAGCTTCAAAAGGCTCAAAATCAAAGTCAAGGCCATCATGTGAATGAAGCTAGTGGGTCTTATGCACCTCCTATGGTGGAAGCTTATCAAACCCCTACTTGTGAAATTTGCAATGGGTATGGACACACCTTTGAAGTTTGTGGGAATAATGTTTCTTATAACAATGAAGGAGGAAATGACTACCAACATGTGAATGCATTTCAAGGAGTCAACAACAACCCACGGCCCTCAAGGCCTCAATTCCAAAGTCAAGGAGCTTACAACCCAAATTCCAATTTTTATCATCCAAGTTCAAAATTTCACCCAAACATGAGTTACAAAAGCCAAAATGTGTTAAACCCTCAACACACACAAGCTCAACCTTCCAACCCTCCGGGTTTTTCCCAACCTAGAGGAGGAGGTCAATTTTCAAGAGAAAACTACAATAATCAATTCAACAACTCTCAACAAGGTCAAGGACCCAACCAATTCCAAAATCAACAATTCAATGATCAAGGTTACAATAACCAAGGTAACTTCCAAAACCAAGGTAATTGGAATCAAGGTCAAGGAAATTGGAATCAAAACCAAGGGAATCCAAACTTCAACAACCAAGGCCAAGGTAATTTTTACCAAGGCAATCAAAACAATCAAGCAAGTCAAGGGTTTCCCGATCAATCTTTCCAAGGCCAAGGATCAAATTTCAACAACAACCAAGGGTCAAATTTCAACAATCAAGGTTCAAGGGGGAAACAAGGGAATTTTAACAACAACCAACAAGGAAACTTTAACAATCAAAGAAACAACAACCAAGGTTCAAGTAGTTGAAATGACTACGCATTTGCCCTCCCTTTAACAAACCAACCTCATCAAGACAATGAACCTTCAATGAGTGAAGTTTTGCAACTAGTCAAAAACATGGAAATCCAAAACAACTTGGCTTTGCAAAATGTCACTAATGCTCACAAAAAGGAGGTGAGAGAATTGGAAGCTAGGTTAGCTTCTCAAGCTTTGAACAATCCTCAAAGGCCTCCGGGAGGTCTACTTGCTCAAGGGAAAAGCTTCAAGGATGCTTCATCAAGCCACCATGCATGTGCGGTGACTTTAAGAAGTGGACTAGTGCTTGATAACCCCTACATGGACATGATGAATGATGAGATTCCAAATGATGAGCATGTTGAGGAAGGAGAAGAATCGAAGAGCCCATTTTGACTCTACCTTGGAGTCAAAAGATGATGGCAAGGGTGAAGATGATCAACCCAAAGAGGGAGAAGATGGGTATGTCGAAATTATGCCTTATGAGGAGGAGATGATCAAGGATGCCAATGATGAAGGAGTAAAGGTACAACCAATAGCAAGAGCTAAGGTAACCAAGAAAACTCCCATTCCAAAGGTATCTTTTAGTTCTCCACTTGTTGTTTCCGATATCCCCTACCCCTCTAGAGCATTGAAAACTAAGGAAAACTTCAAGTTCACCCAATTTAGAAAAATGCTTGAGGGACTTGAAGTGACCTTACCTTTCACCGATGTTATATTAAACATGCCCACATACTCAAAATTTTTAAAAGACATCTTGACTCATAAGAGGACTTTGAGTACCCAAGATGTT